>JAOEHQ010016921.1:0-15189 GCA_025447715.1 Asclepias incarnata
CGTGCATCAATTTTATCATGATCCAACGGTCAAGATCTTATCTTATTTGTTTTACTTTAATACTTGTTTTACAATAATCAACCTCTATATATATATATTTGTAGACTAGATGGGTATCCGCACAGTGCAACGACGGTGGCAGTGGCGGCAGTATGATGGTGATGGTGGCGACTGCTGGTGGTGGTGGCGGCGGCAATTGTTGGTGGTGGTAATTGATGTAAAATGGGATAGCGGAGATATTTTAAGAGATAAGAGATATAAGGTGTAAAAGTGGTAAAGATGGATAATATGGTATTTCCCATATCTAAATTATCTAACTTTCAATAAAAGGATTTACAATTTTTATATAATAATATAGTATACAGATTATTGCGAACATTTTAATCAGCGTAATCATAATCATCAGGGGCAGAACTTGAATAATTATCAAGTGTATTTATTATCAAAATGATTACTGCTTTTGGTAAATCAGATGGGTCAAATATAAATTTACATGAACCTTATACTAAATTACATAAAAATTTAGGAAGAAAAATATTGTTGAGCAAAATTTAGTTGCACCCATGTCAAATAGATTCATAATAATCAAAAGTTATTCTGTTACCTCCGCCCCAGATAATCATAATCATAATAATATAATTTATTTATATATTTGATGATAGGGTCATTAAAAAGTACACACACATCCAGATTTTATGATCGACATAGAAATTATTATTTTAATATAAAATACTAAAAATACATACATAAGGGCAAGATTGTAAATTCACACTTCTGGTTTCGTCTTTAAAGCCAAAAAAACTCTACACAAAACAGAGCCAATTTACAAAGAAGGAAAGAAAGAAAGAAAGAAAGAAAGAAAAAGTGCGTGGGAATTGTGTAAAAAAATAAAAATACACGATGACAGAAGTGAGATTAAATATTTATGATGATGAACAGGTTTTATTATATTCATCAGAAATGATATTTTGCAGAATTTGTCACGAAGCAGAGTTTGAAAACTCGAAAACAACAACATTAGAATCTCCATGTTCATGTTCTGGTACCGTTAAGGTATTCATCCATTCATTGATTACCGTCGTTTAATTATTAGTATCGGTTTTTTTTTTGTTTTTTTTTTTTATAAATGAAAGTGTGTGTTTTTTTATTTATTGATCAAACAGTATGCACACAGAGATTGTGTACAAAGATGGTGTGATGAGAAAGGAAACACTAATTGCGAAATATGTCTTCAGGTATATATATATATGTCTTACTTTTTTTCTTTTTTTTTACATTTGATATTATCCATTTTCATTAAGTATTTTTCATGGTAATTGTTTGAATTCATTTGTTGTCGTTTTGGTTAATATATATGAGACCATCTGACATATTTTTCATCGTCTGTTTATTGGCGTTTGGTTTCTCTTGATTGTTGCCCGTACAACCTTAATTTTTGTAACAAAATTTTTTTTTCTTTCTTTTTTCATTTTTTTAATAAAAATTTAGAAGAAAAATAAAAAATGTTTCTACTGAGTATGGATGAATATTGAATTGCGTTTGTACATGTGTCTTGTTGTAAGAAGTTAGATACAGATTACTTCGTTCCTCCATTAAAATTATAAAAAAAAATTAAAAAAAATATAGTTTTCTATTTTCAAACTCAACTTTGCTTTCTGCAACCGAATAAAAATAGAAATATCTCAACGGCGGCTATTTATACATGCCTATTCATTTGTTTATAACTATATTTAGTATTTAACATGTTCAAACATACGTAAAAGTATTATGTTTGAATGTTTGTATTTATTTTTATACGTATCTAAACATATAACGTAGAATTATATGAAAATGTTTCTTTAATAAAGTGGTACTTTTATTTGAAATTATGACCGAATTAAGTTTGGTCAAATGCATGATGGCATATACTCAAACTTTTAATTCAAGAAAAGAAATGAAATCTGTATATTCATATTTGTATTATATTCCTTGTCAACTATTAAAGCCATGTAAAATTACTCTATCCTCTATACTTTCCTTCCTTATTATTATAATTTAAATAATAATAATAATATTGTTGGTGTATGTATATCTTCTTTTTATCCTTAAAAAGGTTACTTTAGGAAATTCAAGCAATCTATCTTCAAATTTGAATTTGACACGACTTTAATTTGTTCTCCTTTATTTGGATAATAAAAGTTTGAAAAAAGAACCAACAAACTTTTTGCTTTTAATAAGCCATTTCCCGGCATGAATAACTTTTTTTTTTTCCTTCGAAATATAGACCCACTTTTAGCATATATGAGATGAGATATTTGTTAGATAATAATAATGCCTAGAAGAATGAATGGCATGAACATTGCGAAATATGTATAAATTCGTAAAGTTATTTCCTAAACATGAAAGAATAAATGGATTAATTGCTAAGACAAGTTCATTAGCCTTTTAGTGTCATGGGGGCCAGATATCTAAATATAAATATTACATACATTACTCATTCGATTAATTTTTGTTTTTTTACCAGAAAAGAGAAAATACAAGCTGAAGTCATGTATGATTAATGTGATATATTATCTTCAACGAAAACTTATTAGAGTATAAGAAAAATATAAATGCTAGCTTGAAATGAAATTAAAAAAAAAAAGGTACAATGAATTATTATATAAATTGATGTTTGCTTTGAAAAGAATTTTGTAATGGAAATGAGAAACATATGTGTACCAGAAAAGAAAAAACCCATACCAACTGAAAATGACATAACTTACTTGTTTGCAGAAATTTGAACCGGGATATTCAGCCCCACCCCCTAAAAAGCCCACCCAAGACCTCCACACCCATGTCGCTATTCGGTAATTTTACTTCTACTATTCCCTCTTTATGTTTCATTGTTCATTTACACTAATATATATTTACCCCTGCCTGCCCAACACTATTTGTTAGAAACAAATATATATATATATATGAATACAATAATAAAGGATAGATAATGTATATATTGGTTGTAATTTGGTAACGTAAACATGCTAACATGTTTAGTTAGATTTCATTTGTTTATTAGTTAGTTATTTTTGTATTCATTTCGGCTACCTTAATGTGTGGCTTTAGCGATATGCATATCAGACTCACAATGATAGCTTAGTAGTCAGGGACGTGCAACACTAGAAAAAGCCAAAAAATTCAAACCCTACCCTTGTGCATCTTTCTTTCTTTCTTTTGTCAACAGTTAACTCAATCGAACTGGTTGACATTACCAAAGGGCTCAAATCATTCCGTTAGGACCTCCCTAATTATGTCATTTCTTTGCTTGCCAGCTTGAATGCTAGTGGGGAGGGCCATATATTGCCCAAAATGTAGGTAATCAAACACGTAATGTGAGAAATGTATCTTAATTAAGACATCCACTGTATTCCACATTAGTTGTTTGTATTTCAAATGACAGCTCATAACTTTGTTGAAGTTGTTTTTTCTTATATATGTATATATTTGGGTATAAAAATGATGGGTTGGATGCCATAATGAGAAGGAAGGAAAGTCTCCGTGATCTTAGATAATCCATCTCCAAATAGAATATCATCTAATAGACATGTTTTTTAAAATCCACCGCTAATATTCCTAAATTGCAATCAACCAGACAGACATGTTACCCTTTATTTAATTTTAGGCCCAAAAAAGTGGAAAACTATCATTCTAGGTACAGTCCCCTTCTAGAAAGCTCCATAATTTAGCCTATGGACAACTATTGTATTATTTGTTGGTTTTCTATGTACAATTTAATCGTTCTAATTGTTATTAAATGATAAATTTATATAATAATAGAGGAATTTTGGAGGTTCCAAGAGCAGACGAAAATCTAGAAACGACTATCGTTGGTGAAGATGAAAGCTTGGTTGAAAGAGAATACGAGGAGTGTTCATCTGCTGCCGATACAACTGCTTCTATTTTTCGAACCTTGGCTCTCATTGTAAGTTTTTCTTGATTCATTTTTAGGTGTTTGAACGTTTGAGATATACGTAAGAAACTTAATACACATTAATTATAGATACAAAACTAATGTCAAGGTAATAAGTCCAAAGACATATAATTATTGACTTGTTGTGCATGAATCAAAACTTGTTATATATCAATGTGCATGTAGATAACATTGTTTTTGAAGTGCTAATCAAGCAAATACTATTATTTGAATTAATATTATTGAAATTGATACCTATCAAGAATTATTGGATTATTGTCAGTAGTTATCCAACTAGTCTTTTAAACAAAGTGCGTTCATTACACAAAATAGTATATGGTGTTAGCTTAGCTAATATATGCTTTTCTAAAATAAGAATCCTAATGATCTCCAAAGTCAAAAGTATGTCTTTTCATTAATTAATATACTAATAAAAAAAATAGTAGGAATAGAAGAAATTGTATGCCTTGAAATTTTGGTCCTTACGGTTTGAAAAGTCTATATAGGGCCCCTACTGTATACGCGGTATTACGGTTGGCAACTTTTTAAGAAGAAACCATTAATAAACAACTGTTTACCATTAAGATTCCTATACCTTGATGTGACCACGATTGAATTACAAATGAAGAAAAAAAAATATGGTGTGTTGTCTAAGATGTATCAAACTTGAGGTTGATGTAACATTCTTATTTGTTAAATGCTAAGTAAATACAAATGAAAGCTCAAATAACAACTAGAGCAAACTAAATGATGCTAAATTGGCCATACCTAAGGAAGTATGTTAAGAATTCCCCAAATAAGGCAAACTTATTATGAGACCATGTGACCTTATATTAAATGTTACATAGACATGATACAGATAACATTATAAAGATTTTCTTTTTTTTTTTTCACTAATTATTGGCTTATATATTGAAACGTGCAGTTTACGGTACTTTTACTAATCAGACATTTTATTGGAGTGCTAATCGGCGAAACAGGAGATTACCCATTTACCCTCCTAACAGTAAGTACTACGGAGTATTACATTGCTCCCGCCTTTGTATCCATTATATGATAATGGTCTAATCTGATTAGGACTTACTCGTCTGTTTGCAGTTACTACTTATAAAGGCTTGTGGGATATTGCTTCCAATGTACATAATAATGCGGGTGATCGATGTGGTCCATAACAGCATCACACGTCCACATCAGGTTTGTTCCAAATTCTTGATAGTGCAGTAAAGTCAAGTCTACATGAGAATGACAAGATGGATGGGTTGGGCAGATTGGGGTAATGGGTCAAAACAAGTGCTGGTAGAAATGGACCATCTTTTAGTACTGGTCTTAATTGTACGGGTCAGGTCTTGCCAACCTGCAAACTTCAGTAACAAAAGAATATAATTACAATAATAATCTAAACCTCTAAAACAAACACACAGTTTAGGAATTGGTTTGTATTGAAGATAGAGTTCGGGCCACTCTCAACCATTTGGACCATTTGAGATAAAACAACTCAAATCAACCTATTCATATAAAAACGGGTTTAAATCATGAGGATATCATCCGTACTGCAACATTACGCAACCTTATGTACTGCACCTCTCACACACCGGGGATTCAATATGTACATTAAATAAACTTCAGAGGATAAAATGGAAACTTTTTTCTTAACAAATTTGCATTACGGATCATTTCCCCTTAAATCATTGCCCTCTAGATTTAGAGGTTGTAACTTCACTAACTTGTACTAAGATAAAGTCTTGTTCATGTGCAGGATTCAGAGAATGCTACATTGCAAAGGACATTTAACTTATAATTGATATACACAACCAACAAGTTTCCAGCTTGATTGGTATTCAAGAGTTTTTTACAATTTTTTTCGACTGGGTTAAAGTAAAAGAAGAAGAAAAAAAGATATCTGTTTGTACTTTCATTTGTACTAGTTGATAGCTGTATATTGATGTTCCCCTTTCTTTGTGCAAGATGAGAATCATTATTCATTGTAAAGATAAAGAGAATCAGTGTAATCATTTATTAGGCCTTGTTTCAAGCTAAAAAATCAATGTACATCTTCCATGTACAAATCATGTTACCACAATTGCTCCATGCATTCATTACTCTTTTATCTACATGTGGATTACATAGTTGATTCTTGCAAAAGGTTGAAATTAGGCTTGCAAATTCAAATTTAATTTAGTATCATCAAAATTTACACAAGGACACCCTCATCTAAACCTTCTTGCAATACTTGCACAAAAATTGCCAAAACTCTATTGGCTATCTTAATCTTTTCAACTAATTTCATTGACGATATGTTAAGCGAGGCATTTCAGTGGTTCTACTTTTGCTCCAAAAGAATCTTTGCCCTATTTTGTAGTTCGCATATGAAATCAGCTGAAGAACCACAATATGTGTCTGCAAGACAGTTTCTTAAGCTCTGCAAGATGACCACCATCTCATTTTTCCAACTCTGACTAGTGGGCTTGGATTGGTTTATTTTCTTACCATACATCGTCTCAAACTCTTCTGACTTGATTGCAGCCTTTTGAAGCACAGCATCAGGAAGTCCTGAACCCAAAGTTCACAGTGTAATGCCCATCACTTGAATCAATATGACCAAGAAAAAAGAACACTAGAAAAGTAACTTACCTGCTAGTCGTGCAACATTGACACCATAGCTTTTGGGGCATGCACCAAGTGTCAACTTGTAGAGGAATGTTACCTCCTCTAGACCTCCAATTCCTTTTCCAACTTGGCATGCCATGTGACACAGGGAAACCTACAACGCAAAAAGAAGAAACAGACATTACATGATTGTTTAGTGAGCTTAGCAGTATATGGTTTTAGTAGATTAATTAGTTCATCAAGATCAGGTAGCTAATAACCCAAGATTAGACAAATCTTAGAAATATAACAAAATCTCAAAAAGGCTAAATAACTTTTTTATAGCTCTGAAAAGCTAGGAAAGGGAGAAACGAGGGAGCATGCCTTGGGAGCTTGCTGATAATCCAAAGCCAAGTGGTGATAATGAGTAGAAAATAACCCCCGACATTGGACCTTGTTGACAAGATGTTCAAGAACTGATGCACTGCAACCAAACAGTTCATGTAATACGACAAGTGGTAGATAATGAAAAAACTTACAACAGTAAATGCATTTGAAATGTTTTTATGCTTTTCGAATATATGAGTAAAAAACATACGCTATAGCTTGGCCATCTGACGTTGCTGTTCCTCGTCCAAGTTCATCTAATGCCACAAGTGAATTATGGGTTGCTGATGACTGCATTATATATATAAAAAAAGAACTTCATCAACACATACACCCACTTAATATCAGAAAAGAGCAATAGTGACACTTGAAAAATTCATAAAATTTGTTAGCGTAGTATTGATCATTTGAAGAAACTTACACGCAGATTATGATTCAGCAATTACTTTATTTACTTGGCAATGTGGCAATAGTGAAGTTACCGTGAAAAATATTGATCTGTTATTATATCTAATAAATTGATAACTTGCAATGAAAGCAGGTGGGAATGGCTGCGTATGTCTATCTCCATTTTCAGTCACTTAAGCAAGAAGGTTCTAGAGAGGCATCCACAAAAAAGTGTATACTACCTTTTCATGTCTAGCAATTATGAGAGGGATGTCATGAGAATTCTTAATATACAAATTAGAGGTGACAAAATGGGCAGATCAGGCCGGTTGAATAAGTAATGGAGGCATTTGTCTGAAAGATTTATAGATAATAAATATCTTGAACATGATTACAAAAAAAAAATGATTAATAATTACACCAATAATGAACTTTTTTCCTGTAGCAATTAAGAGGTCTATGCATTCAAACACACTTCGAACCAATTTCAACTAGTATACTCATTCGAACCGGTTCCTTATAAGTTAGATGTTTTGACTTAACCTGTAACCTGTTTGAACCCATACAAATAATACATATTCCAATTCGACCCATTTATAGGTAAATGGGTCCGATTATCAAATGTAACACAAATGATAAAGAGCATACCAGCATAGATGCAGTTTCCAGAAGCTCGGTTAAAAATGTACTCTGGCCTGCCATTATATGGTCTTTTGCACCCATCCGTACAAATATACGATCAACAGGGGACATCTTAAAGCTTTCAGCAGGCACATCTGCTCCCACCTGGAACATAACTATGGTTAGGTATAATTATAAACTAGTAACTACTAATAGGTACCTGACATGACCACATGAACTGACCTGGGCCAAAATAACTGCTAAACAAACTTGACGCAGAAGAGTAGACTTCCCACCCATGTTAGGACCAGTAAGTAGGATAACTCTGGGATGACCAGAACCACCGATACAAACATCATTTGGGACAAAGGTGCCATCCCCTAGTGTATCATTTCGGAGCACGGGATGCCCTAAATTCTTGGCGGAAAGAAATGGTGATTCATTCTCAATTGATGGATCCACAATAAGTGGACGACATGTTGGTCCTTCATACAGGTCGCTTGCAATGGCTATGCTGACTAGGACATCAAGTTCTGGAAAATATATGATATTTAAGGAGTTGAGGGAGTCAACAAAACCAAACAATAACAAATTTCCAAGAAATAAATCCAAAATAAAGACCTGCAGCTGTAGTAACCAACTGTCTCCAGCTAACATGATGCTCACAGAAGCGCCCGATCAACCTCTGCATGATGTTTTTCAACTTGGACTCTTTCTCAGATTCAGCTTCTGAGAGCTCCCGAAGACAATCCTTAATAACAGGAGTCCAGTAACGAGAGAAACCCTGGAAATATAAAAGAAAAACTACATTCAAGTAACATTCTTATAACTGAATATATAAATGCATGCCAAATTTTAAAGGCGGTATCAATAGCAAAAACATAGTTACTAATGATGTGCAACAGGTAGGTTCATACAATCTCAGGCCATTAGATCTACCTTTTTGGATGATTGTAGCTCATAATCACGAGGGAGACTCCCACACAAACTTTCGGGTACTTCAAGAAGATAAGATTCCTTCCCAACAGTAACGTAATTGATCTAGACAGGATCATAAAGACAGAATTAGTATGGTGAACTCACAGAATTATTCTTAGCAATGAATCATTTTGAGCAAGTAATCTCACTGATGGATCTTCAAGTAGTTCTCTTTGTTCCTTCAAGTGCTTTTTCAGACTCAATTCAATATCTGCAACGGTTTTGCAAGCCATGTCGTATTCATTATCAGCCCCTTCCCGAGGGATAATACGCCCTGAATTTTTTGCCTCTATCCAATCAAAAGCATCCTTGAACTGCCTAAAAACTGCAGAAACATCTGGAAGATCTTCACCTGTATATAATTAGCAACTATTCATGTTAGATAGCAGATAATGATTATGAAATTTGAAATAATCATCAATTGTACCAGGTGTTAGTAAGCGATGCAGCAGCCTAGAATCAGTATTTTCCAGAATGGCATGTAGTGAAGAGCATGCATTTATAACTAAATCACAGCCACTGAGAACCATTATGAACTCTTGAAGTTGTTTCTTGCCTGCATCCTCATAGAGAACCACTTTACTCGAATTCCTACCATTAGCTTCACTGTTTCATATCAAATTAGTGAACATTAATGACACGGTTGTAATATTGATAAATACTGGGTTCATTATTTTGGTAAATTACCTGCAAGAAAAAATGTGTGCAAGCAACCGCTCCATGTCTGGAAGTATGGACAACTCTTTACGAAATTCAAGTGCAAGAGATAGATTAACTCCCTGCAATAAACTGTATGAGAAACATTGTATACATCTGTACGCTTTACAAGAATGGACAACGAAGATAAAAAAAACTGGTGAATTTAGATAACCTTCACACCAGCTACAGCTTCCTGGCGTTCCCTGATTAAGTTTATGTCATATAGAGGTCTAGCAAGCCATGCTTTAAGCAACCGCTTCCCAAATGCCGTCACACAACAGTTTAGTTGGTCATATAATGTCCTGCATTGACGAAAATAACAACTTTAAGAGGATTAACCAGCTAGTGAATGCCGTGTAGCATGACCGGCCAGTGTTGCCGGTGATCAATGTTTTGTGAACCAACTACTAAACGCAAGTAATCGAGGTGGCAAGATGGGCAGGTGGGCAGAATGGTTTTGTGAACCATCTCTAAACAGTCCGGGTAGGCTTGACCCACAAACACTTTTTGTCAATTTTTAATTTTTCAAAACTAATTTAATTTATTATTATGATTACAGAAACAGTAGTACCCCAAGGTCACATGGATTAAAAATAGACTTCGAGCAACTCAACCCATCCGACCCATTTATCTACGCTTTTTAGTTTGACCTGTTTGAGATAAAAGACAACCAAAATTGATCCATAAGAAATAAATTGGGCAGGACTTGCCACCTCTAGTGAAAGAGATGATCTGCAGAAGGTACCCTTTAGAGTCTCCATTTACACTGTTCTCAAACACTTCAAGGTTCTCTAGAGCCGTTGCATCAAGAATCATATACGGCTTTGTGGTGAAATCACTGGTTCCAGAACATTGAAGTAGCTCAAACTTTGCAAACCGAAGCAATGACTCGTCCAGGAAGGCCTTTTTCAGGTAGAATAGAGTGCCCCCAAGGGCTGAGAGAGCATAGCTACCAATTTCTCCTGCAGTAATTAGCTTAGAGAGAACTTCTGGTAAGTAATCCTTAATAGCAGATGATGTGGATTCATTTGAAGACGATGAAACTGATTGATTACTGATACGCTGGTAAATCTCCTTGATTTCATGGATAGTTTTCTCAGAATCCCAGAATTCTGCGAGCGGCACCAATTCATTTACAAGGGGCTTTCTTATTTGCCTCAGAAGTACTTTTTCAGTTTCTGGGCTGAGCAACTTGATAGGTTTTATGATTTCCACCGGTCTTAGTTGAGACAATAAACAGCACAACGCACTGCACTCTGAATCATCTTTAAACTGTAAAACAAAAGCATCATTTTCATGTACAACTTTTCCTTCACATCTCGTAGTGATTATCAAACTTTTGTAGAGATGGAAGTTTTGACCCAATTACTTATGGAAGGGTCGCTTCATGTAGTCTTATATCCCTAACGGGTCAAACAATTAATGGAAAAATAGCAAAAACAGAAACAGCTCAAGCGAATCAAAAGCTTCCCGGAGCGATTTGTGTTTTTTCAATTCGTAACACCTTCTAAATCATTTCTGTCAGAAAACTAGATGCAGCTTTTGTAATCATGTTTGCAAACTAATTATTCACAAAAAACTTAAAGTTATGTGGAAAAAGTGTCTCTGAGCATCCAACCCAACTGATTTGACCCAACCAGACCAGTTTTGACCTTTAATCTTCTATGGTGAATGCTATAAAGTCCGAAAAAGTAAAGGTGGAAAATTTATACAAAAGCAAAAACAAAAGTAACACATGAACTCAAACTTTGGATGTAGTTCACCTCTCCAATGATGATCTTGCTTGTAGCAACATCGGCTACACAAACACCATATGTTCTATCATTTTGTTCATTTCCTGCTGCTTGATAGCATTCAGAAATCGCAAACAAGTAGGAAGCATCAGGATGAGCTGACATCATTTCTCCATCAGTTAATGTTCCTTTGGTGATTACCGCACATATTTCACGTTTCACAACCTAAACACGGGAACAAGATGTAAACAACCGAAAATCAATAGCCATGTGATGTCATTCAAGAAGCTGTAATATACTGGTGTTTAATTACCTTATCTTTAGTGCCGTACTGTTTGCGACGCTTGTCAAGCTGTTCAGGTGTCTCTGTCTGCTCTATAACTAGAACACGGTAACCCTGCTCCATCACAGCAATTTAAATAAATATTTTCCACAATGATATATCATGAGCTAAATAAAATTAAAGTAATCAATGGTAAAAATATTACCTTGCGGGCTAACTTCTCTACATTCGATTCAAAGTTCTTCTCTGGAAATCCACAATGTGGCTGGTCACCCTGAGAACAATCGTCAAGAGCGTTAATTTCACCCAACCTCCTAATACCAAAAAGGTCGTTGTTTTATCATTTGAACTATATGCTATCATAGTATCATTTAACTTAAAACTATACCAATTCATCAAACTAAAAGCAGCTTTTTCCCATAAATAATAGAGTAAAAGAAACAAGAGAAACCTCATGAATGTCAAGATAAAACAGACAAGGTTTTCCAGATAGACTCCCCAAGAAGAGATATACCCTTTGATTTACTAAACATGGAAAAGAGTTTTCATTTCCAGCAAGCCAAATTAAAACATGCATCAAGTGTGGTTTATCGTCCAAAAAAAAGAACAATTAATAAATTTTAAAATCTGAAAAATAGAATGATTGACCAAAAGACCAAAAGTAAAATGGTGAACACATTTTTACCTTCATATACTGCAAATCAAGTTCTTTTGCTCCAACATGTGCATCCATTTCAAAGAGCTCGTAAAACTTTCCCATCTGATAGGTAACATGCAGTTAGCAGACATCTACGAAAAGATACTTGATAACATATCGTATCCTCATTTGATAGATAAATTACCTTGAAAAATAAAACCTTATCCATATGATTCGCCTTGAACTCCCACCATTGCCTCTATATTTAAACAAAAGCAGAGCACTTCAATCACTAGTATATTGCAATACAAATAAATCCCTATGTAAGTTGTCACTCAAAATACCAAAAAACTATTACCTGGCCACCCGTTAGTTTATTCAGGAAATCAGGAGGCAGGTATAGAGTTCTTGGATCGTAACCATCATCTCCAGGGGATCTCCTCTTGGAGTCCTTCCGGTTCCTGCTCAATAAAAAGCCTCAGTAAAAACTTAGAAACATATCACCAAAAACAAGACCAGGATAAGCAGAAACTAAATAAAGAGAATGGAAGGGTTTTTTTGGCATTATCTTCACAACTACTAATCTACTATAATACTTTACTGGTAATACAAACACATAGCTAAATTTGTCGACTTCTACGCTAAATCTAATATAAAGGCATTCTAGATAAGGCATGTCGTATACATGTATATGGCAATTTGTTTTAACAATGGGGAATCAATAACTCTAATAACATACAATAAAGATATTTAAAAACCCGACAAAATTCTCAAGTACTTACTTTCCAAGAAATTTAAATTTCTCTTCTTCTCGCAAGGCAAATTTGTCCGCTTTATCACCAACTAAAGCAT
Source organism: Asclepias incarnata (assembly GCA_025447715.1). Lineage (NCBI taxonomy): Eukaryota > Viridiplantae > Streptophyta > Magnoliopsida > Gentianales > Apocynaceae > Asclepias > Asclepias incarnata. Next base: position 13,092 of record JAOEHQ010016921.1, read on the forward strand.
TGGTACCTACAATAGTAGATACCTTCACACCTGCAGCTAAACATTAACCCCCTCATCATTTATAAAATCATACAATACCCAATTCAAAAAACAACTAAATTATCTAAAAATACTCATTACTTACAATTATCCTTATTCTTAGTAGCCTCCAAAATGCACCGGCTTATCGGAGACTCACTCTTAATCTTCTTAACCGAATCCGAATTCAATTTCACTCCCGACCCCTTTCGTTTCTTAGATTCCGCCTTCTTAACATCTTCTTCTTCTTCCTCATCAACCAAACCCAAATCCTCCATATCATCGTCATCAACAACATCCTTATCAACCTTCATTTCCCAATCATCATCATCATCACTCTCATCATCAACAACATCCTTATCAACCTTCATTTCCCAATCATCATCATCATCTCTATCCTTACCCTCATTCCCCTCACCGTCCTCAATCGAAAAGCGTCTTAATCGCCGAAACCGTTTCGCCTTTTCCTGCTTCAAAATCTCAACTTTCTCCTTGGAAAAATCCAAAAGCTCCTCTTCAGAATCATCATACTGAACCAAATGCTTAGATACACTCTTATCAAAGGACTTAACATAACCTTCGTACCAGATTTTATCAAGTGGCCAGTAAACCCTAATTCTTCGATTAACTACTTCTTCTCCGTAGCTCGGGTTTTTCGGAGATTGGCTAATAACTAAGGGAAGCTTTTTAGTGATTTTGGGTTGGATTGGGGATGGGGAACTAGGGTTAGGGTTTGATTTAGATTTAGGGTTAGATTGAATAGGGGATGGAGATTGGGATTGAGATGGTGAGGGTGATTTTGTGAAGAAAGATGTGATTTGACGTTGTGGATTTACTAACGGTGATCGGCCGTTGGATGGTCGCCGGAATGCCATTTTAATGGATTAAGAAACAAATGTGAGTGTGAGTAGTGTTAGGTTAGTGATATGTATATGTATAAAGTATGTAGGTGTGTAATAAGGCGGGAATTAGTGAGATTTCCCGGGAATCAGTGAGATACGGGGGGCCGGGGACATCAAACTTTGGCGGGAAGTGGGTAGTGTGGAGAGGCCCTGACGATTTGTTTTGTTTGAGAAAATATGCTGGCGAACACTAGAGCCCGGTATTATTGACATGATTCATGACTAAAGTTTAGGTCAAATTCGATCTTGTGCCATTTCAATATATCTTTTACGATATTCTTTTAATAAACTAAGTTTTAGAAAAATAGAACCATCCTCTCTACTCTATTTAGGTAGAGGTAAGGTCTGCCTACATCTTAGCCTCTCTAATACACCGCCGAGGTATTGGGGCTCAAAACCCGCGGAAGACGGCACTGAGCAGTTTCTTTCTTTCTTTTTTTTCTTTTAATAAACTAGGTCAATTTGAATGATACATTGACATTGACAATATTTGTTGTTGATTTAAAAAAATATATGTTTATGAAAGTTTTCAACAAATTTAAACGATTGGTAACATTATTTGTCGTTGATTTAATAACAAATCACTCTATCATATTATAAAAGTTGTTTTTGTTAGTATACTATAAAGATACTTTGGTGAGTTTTAAAATATTTGACGATTTTATTTGATGTAAGGTCTAATGTAATATTTAATTTAAATATTATTTTATTAAGAGTTTTTTTGGGTTTAAGAGGATTTCACCTGATAAAAGTATTATTAATATAAATAGAAATGCAACATCTTTACGAGATTCTTACAAAAAAAAATAAAAGAAAAACTTTTGTAAGTGATGCCTTGCAAGGTCCTCAAAAACAAACAAGCAAAACACTAAGAAACTGAAACCTAAAAATAGGTAGGTAATGTTTACCACTATTCAATAAAAAACTCAAAAAGGCAAATTCGCACAGATAAATTAGCTTTCACGTCGATATGTAGCTTCCATATAGTTGCAAGACAATCATTATTAGCATTTTGTTTTAAAGTAAAAGTACACTTTCAAAAAAATGACTTCTTTTGTAACGATCTCCTACAAAATCTTAATACTTTTGTTTAATATTTATACAGGTCGTATAACACAAAGTTAGTTTGTCGTCCATCGGGTGGGTTAAAACCTAGTAGTTTTTATACTAAATTAAAT
>JAOEHQ010016932.1:0-15187 GCA_025447715.1 Asclepias incarnata
CTCGACTCGAATCAGACCGAGTCGATTTCGAATAACTTGCGAGTCGATTTCGGGTAGCTCGCGAACTGTCTCGTCTCGTTTACACCCCTAGTAGGAACAACACCACCCATTTATGATGTAGTCATTGGCCTACAAGTGTAGCCTGGGCTTGCATCTCGGTCTGTGAAAACTGAAAAGAATTAAAAAGAGTAGCTTTTGTATTTTGTTTGCCATTTTTTTCACGCCATGACTTTGTCTCGAATATACTCAAACATCATCATTTCATTTGTACACCATTGTAAACCGTCTTTTCTCCATTTTAACTCCAAAAATATTAAGACATTATGATTAACCTACAAAATGGTTATGTAAATGATTATGATTAATTTATAAAAAGCTTATGCAAATGATAAGTAACCAAAATACACAAATTCGACTCGAAATATATACAAATAAAGGATACTATCTATTAAAATTATGATGTAAACAAGTATAATTTAGCTAATATAAGTTTAACTACTCCTTCCGTTCCATTAGAAGTGTCATATTTTGAATTCTCAAAGTTTTTTTTTTTTTTCAACTTTAACTTTAAATATTTTTGTTTATGTTAGATAAAAGTTATATATATTGATTAAGTTTTAAATATGTTTTCATTGGTATAATTTTCATCAAGTGTTATATAACACAAAAAAATATATTTAAAGTTAAAGTTGAAAACCAAAAACATAATAATTAATTATTTAAATTTTTTGTTTTTATTTCATAATTCAATATATATATACTTTTATAAATTTTAAAATATATTGTTGTATTTGATTAATTTTTATCTACAATCTGATATAAATTTTATTGCAATCGAATATCGAAAATATAATAACTTGTGTTACTACGCACTAACTATATTATTAATAATAGAAGATACAAACAATAATAGATTTTGAAAGGGGGGTGTTTTTGTATAAAGTATAAAAAAACAAAATGGTATTAAAACTGACTAGATTTGAAAATGATGATGATTTTGAATAAGGTATAAAAAAAATAAAAAGTAATAAAATTGATTAGATTTAGAAAGGATAAAATAGGACACTTAACGTTCTTTAGTCAATAAAACCCCAACAAATGTATGCCTTCAAGATGGACATGTACAAGATGGTTTAGATGGAGATTAAAAGACGACGACGAGGAAGTGCAGCGGACCATGATTACATGACCAATCTTAGAGATCGAATAGCTCAAGAACTGATGCAAAATAATATCCTTGTTTTAGTTCACCAGTTATTTTGGTTATTGAATTATTGATACCTGATTGGTGCTAAAATTTTGTATCTTTTGATATCAACTTGAATGTTCAACGACTTCTGTTTAATTAGATACATTCGACAGTTCGATCTTCTTTCAAGAAAAAACAATTCATGCACACAGTATTCTTTAGTTTAAAAAACAACTCATACACACGTAGTGTTTCGTTTATAAAACAAACATTATTTCTTTATGCAGACCTTACAGACAATTTACATCTTAAAAAACAAACACCACCTTAGTGGAACACTTATACATATGACACACACACACACATATATATATATATATGTGTGTGTGTGTGTGTGTTAAGAGGTAATGCGTTTCATATCAACCGTCACCAGGCGACCATCACTGGAAGATGTGGCTGTTCAGCGTGATCACTAGAGTCATCACTTTTCCCATTTATCCTTGCTGCCTTTATCTGTAGTCACTCAAAAGAACAACGCATAGAAAACTGGTGTCTGCAAAGTTGATAACATTTTAAGCTAAAGTTGAAAGAAAAAAAAGGGTTAAGGAGGGAATCCTATCCCCGGTACCACATTGGATACCCATCATGACCTCAACGTTAAGGTTTTTGATGCCGGTTAAATACCTCCATTTAATTCCCACATGATTTGGGCACCCAAGGATCGAACCCGCGTCCATGTGGGCCTTAAGTTTCATTGGTAATGGGTACCACTCTATCTATAATGGATTGGTCTAAAGTTGGTAATATGTTTCCCTTGTATTTAGTCTTAGTGTCTTACCTCCTGCATCATTGAATCGTTCTCTTTCTTCAGCTGCATATTCTGCTTAAACACACAAATAAATCATTATCAGTTTACAAATCAAAGGAATAACAGAGCCATAGGTGGGATTCCAAACATAAGCTTGACGTCTGTTTGAATTTGAAAAGGCCATAAAAGCAGGGGGGAAAAAATCCTTAATTGAAGCTGGAGTTCAAATGAGTAGAGTAGCAGAATAACAAGAATGTTTTGAGCCTTTTATGTTCCGACTTTTGAACATAATAAACAAGAAGGATTAGAACTTGACTTGTAGAAATTCCTAGTCCGGATAATTGTTGAAATTACATTTTGAATTCCTTAAGCTACCTATTTATATGCAGATTTCATAGTTTACGGGGACGTATCTAAGCATAGTAGTTCTCTTGATAAACCTTCTAACTATTAACTACGTTTGAAAGATACATGGCCCATTAGAAAGGGCAGTTCCTGCCTTCTAAACCTTACACGGTATACTATTGAAGTTTAGTTCCGGTAATACAACATAACCTATGGAGGTTATAAACATACCTTCTCTTGCAGGGACTTCACAATTTCCATCTTTAGCTGTGTCTGCACAAACCATGTAAGTCATCGTATAAATTATCTGTAACACATCTTAACTACTGAAATTACAACATTTCAGCCTCAGCTGTTATCGTTAACCTCCCAGTGCAACCTCATATGATAGCAATAATTGGTGATAAACTTAAGCACCTCAAAGAGCTAAAGGATAATTTAGTTCAGTCTTTGTGCATGTCATCATCATCTTTAAGGGTGGGGAAATGGCTGGTCATGCAGGTTCGGTAATAGGTCAAAACGGGTGATTTTATATGAGGGTCGGGTCCGAAACACTTTATTTGTACAGAATTTCACATTTTACATTAAGAATCAGTGGGTCATATATGATTTGAATATTAATTTTATCTTTCAGTAATAACCTTATTTTCGTTATATAACACATTCTAATTTTACCCATTTGACACGTTAAAGATAGAACATAAACCTGAATCGACACCTTCATAAGTAAATGGGTCAAATTGTCACCTCAAATAATCTTAGATGTGTTATCAAGCATGAAACCAAAATTTCAACTAATTAGCTAATTAACCTTCCTAATTCTGATATGTTGGAGAGCGGTATTCAAATCCTGTTCCAGCTGATCGAGACCAATACCATCTAGCATTTTGATGTTTTCCTCTATAAGTTGCCTGCATAGAATTTAAAACCGTCAAGTTGAACATACCATTTCAGTGCAAAGTGTGACCTAGATGTGTTGTAATACAGTTACCGATGGATAATTGCTGTCAGCTCATCATCAGCGTTACAGACATCCCTGTGTTCTGAAGCAAGTTTCTGCAGCCAGATATCCCAGAAATATGAAAGATAAGATTCCATGTGTTTTTTATTCCCATAACAAATTTATTATAGGGTGACCAGAGGGCCTTTGGCTTAGTGTTATTCAAGGTGACCCGTCAACCAAGAGGTTGGGGGTTCTAGTCCCATTCAAGAGGAAACATGTCAACTGGGTTCATAATCAACATTATCAATGTTTATGTATAAAATTAGGGGGTTCAAATATGATTTCATATAAATTTTACACTAAATTATGCTAGAATAATGGTGAAAAGTTTTGTTCAGTGAGTTCGACTACACCTCTCGGGTGTATGTAGCTCCGCCCATGCCCATTGTGGATATTTGCCTTAAAAAAACAGAAATTGATTGAATAATGTACTGTTGCTTATTAATTAAACAAGATTGCGTGTCACTTGTTAGAGACATGGATGCAGCGCAGATATTGGTTTTTGAGCTGGATTTATATACCTCTTGGATGATTCCAAAGGTTAATCGCCCCTTCTTCTTAAAGCTTTGATAACGGGTTAGAATCCCAGTCATGCTGCTTCAAAAGTCGATAAATGCAAGTTTTAGTAGCTCGACCATAACCAGACTGCTAAATAGTATTTACATGATTGTGTAGCTTCCATATAAAAGGTATCATGACATCAAAAGGAAACAGGCAAAACAAACAAAAGTGTGCTGCATGTGTGGGAAACAGATTTACATTGATGACGATGTATGCTAATGAAGCCTCTTAATCTATAGCAATTCTCTTTTCTACAAATTAGAAATAGGGTTGTCAATTAGGTTGGATTTGGATTAGTGGATTGACAGGTTGAAAATACCAAGCCTCGTATGAAAATGAGGTTGGAAAACTCAACCCTAAACTGCAACCCGCCAACCGAAACCTAACCCACCACCGTGATTAAATTGGGTTGGTTGGTTTCTTGGTTAAACACAATCAAACGGGTTGGTGTGTTGACGGGTTGGTGTGTTAACATGTTATTTTTAGGTCAAAGAGGTAGATTAATGGGTCAAATGGTGGGGTTTTGGGTTGTTTTGGGTTAAATAGGTTTATTTTAGGTCAAATGGATTAGCAAGTTGACTAGTTGGTTTCAGGACAAATAGTTTGGTAGGTCAACATATTAAATAAATTTTAGAGTTAAATGCTATTTTGGTCCATGTGGTTTGTACGTTTTTGCAATGGGAGTTCCTTTTCAAGTTCACTAGCAATGCGGGTCCCTATGGTTTGTACTTTTTTGCAACCTTAGTCAAAGTTGACAAACTGAATTTAACTCTTAAGGGACCCCCATTGCAAAAACTTACAAACATAGGAACCCCCATTGCTAGTGAACCTGAAAAAGTTGACTAAGATTGCAAAAAGTACAACAGGGACCCCATTGCTAGTGAACCTAAAAAGAGACCTCCAATGCAAAAACGTACAAACCATAGGGACCAAAATTGCATTCAACTATAAGTTAAACATTTTTAGGTTAACGGGTCGACATGTTAATCCAAATAGCCAATCCGAAGATGACATGAAAAATATCATGTTGGTGGGTCAGGGCGTTGAAGGTCGAGAATATATAACCCTAACCCGATTTTTTTATATGATTTTCAGATTCGGTTAGACTATTGTCACCTCATTCAAACACTACACTTGTTCTTATTTACCTTTCAAGATTTTTATTTTTATGAATGCAATATTCACATGCTACCCAAATACACATTTGGCCTAGGCTATGCAAGGTGTATATATGGTTCCCCATTAACTAAGTGTGTGCGTTTTCGGGTTGAGTTAAGTATTGTGACCTCGCACTAACACTACACTTGTTTTTATTTTTTATTTCCACGAGTGATACCACGATTTAGGGATATATCCAGTTATTGATTATCTTACCCTTTACAGAGCAAAACACCACAACATTATGTATGTCTTAACAATTTATATATAGCATCTGCTATGTTTAGCTAAACCTGAGGTTGAGCGCCTGAGATTTGGAGATCGAGAGCTTGAGATAGTGAGTTTGAGATCGAGAGTGAAACGGTTACAAGACTACTTTTCAAGGGTGAAAGCCCTAGGCCGGAAGTCTTTTCGGAAACAGCCTCTCTACCTTTGGGTAGGGGTAAAGCTGTCTACATCTTACCTCCCCCGTACCCCGCTTATGCGAGATTGGGTACCGTTGTCGTTGTCGAATGCAATATTCACATGCCACCCAAATACACATTTGGCCTAGGCTATGCAAGGTGTATATATGGTTCCCCATTAACTAGAGCTGGCAAATAGTGTCTTAACAGGTTCAATAACATAAGTTTCAAACATGAAACGAATTGTTTAACACTTGACTTTGGTGGTTTAAGTGTGGCAGTTATACGTTTTGTGTATCAAAAAAGTTAAATACTAAAAACAATTATTTTAAAAAATAAAAAAATTGCATAATACATTTTTTTTCCTTAGTAGGTCTTAACAGGTACCCAATTTGCCAGCTCTACCATTAACCAAGTGCGTGCGGGCTCATATTCCAACTTGGACAAAGATGCAGAGGGAATTAGTTTCATAATAAACACAATAAGGTTTCTTAATACATAACAATTATGCATCGGTGACAAAGGACCCTTGGGTTGATTCCACAGGCTTAATTAGCCGCTCAAGCCAACAAAACAATAAGAGTACGAATCTTGCCACTTTCACTACAGTTTTTTTTTTTTTTTCTTTCAAATTTTCACTTTTAACCACCTCTAAGGTGGCGTAGTGGTTAAAATCTTTAGAGAATGTCTCGCATTCGAATCCCACTAGATACAATCTTGGTGCCCGGGGAAGAGTTTGGAAACAGATCAAATTAATGTTCTTATTATGAATTTGGATATCGGATCAGATTTATGTACGTGTGCATCAAGTCCCTACCCACGAACAATATTGATATATACATGATCATAGACAATTAACATGAATTCGAAAACAACTCCATCGTCATAATCTTTAAATCATTAGCAGACCCAATTTATAGATTAAACTATGCATCACGTAAGGATGACGTAGAAATAAATTGAAACTAAGCCCGTGTAACTATGAGATAGAATTTTAGTGTTCCACAAATAATTTAAAAAAATAAAAACTTACCTCAAAATGTTTTCATTTCTATGCAGTAAAGCAAAATGGAACCCACTAACCCAATTTAAATTTATTGAACTCAAAAAGTTGCACGGACTAGAACGGTTTTAATGGTAAAAAATTGTATAGGATGAAAATGTTGACATGACACTCTATACAGCTATTTTAAGCTGTATGTATAATTAGATCTTTAAGACATTTCCAAAAAAATTAAAATACATGCCATGTGCATCGTTATAAATGACTTCTAAGTAATCGGGAACTAGTTGAATATGAGAAAGCATATAAAAACACATCACACATATATTTGTGCTCTATGAATCTTTGTATATCAGTTTATTATGATCCAATGGTCAAGATTTTAACTTATTTGTTTTACTTTAATACTAATTTTATAATAACCGGTCCCTATACATATATACATTTTCCCCCCTTTTTTCACAATGCTATTATATTGTAACTATTCTAAAAGGGGATAGAACAAATAACAAAAAAAGAATCAAAATAAAAGCTACCCAATCACAAGTAGTCATCCGCCGCCACCTGCAGCTGCTAAGAACCGCCACAAAGTGCTCATAAACCATAAAAACCACTTGGCGTTGTTGCATTTCACATATATATGGTATTGTAAATGCCAAATATTAGACGCTTATACAATATAAATGAATGCTAAAAAGATCAATGAAAAGAAAAGAAGATTGAAAACGGATAAAAGCCATGTTAAATGACATATCTAGACAAATGCCGCAAGAGACATGACATGGGTTATGGATTGGTAGGTATTCGATTTGTGTAGCACATAATTGTTAATCTCTTTAATATTTTAAGGGGGCATTTGGTTGACGGAATTTAAATCCTATCATTTGAAGTTCCATGGGATTTGAAATCCAAATGGATTTGAAATCTGATTGCTTAGAAAACTTTATTATTATTATTTTTCTCTAATTCTATTATATATAATAAAAAAAGATCATATATGAATGCAAAAGAAGATGGGTTACAAATCCCATCTTTATGCAACCAACCAAAGGATTTCATGAGATCCTTTTTTATGCAACCAAACATACGATTTATGGAATTTCAATTTCAATATCAAATCCCATTAAATCCTATAAAAACACCCCACTAAGGTTTTGCGGGGATGGTTATGTTCATGTGTAGTAAAATAGTATACGCATTCAAAATTGAATGCCAATGTCACCATCCTCTTCTTCCCTATCTTTTTCTACCATAAAGTTACTTTTACTTGATAAAACTTTGTTTTTTTTTAGAACGACTTGATAAAACTTTGTTGATATGTATAGCTCCAACTTAGATAGTTTATATGTATGAACTTTACATTCTTGACATTGTAAATATGAGGTGACTTCCTTAATAACTTCTAGGGTTGTAAACCAACATTTCGGAATTTGTTCGGTGGAAAGTACGTACTACGTTTAAACCTACAGTTCGTGATTTGATCGGTGGAAAGTTCATATTATGTTCGTTTATATAATAAATGAATGAATGTGAGCAACATTGTCCGTTCATTAGTTAAAGACACAAACAAAAAGCATATGTCATGTTCGTTCATTTATGTTCATGAAAGTTTGTTAAGTTGTTCGTTAACGTCCATTTACATTGATGTGCAACGACGATTCATACCAACAAAGCCTCTTAATCTATAGCAACCTTGTTTTCTACAAATGAGAAATAGGGTTGTCAATCAGGTTGGGTTCGGGTTAACGGGTTGGCATGTTGGAATTACCCCACCCGAACTTAAACCAGGTTGGGAAACCTAACCCTATCCCGCAACCCACCACTAATTTTGGTTTCTTGGTTAAACACATCAAACGGGTTGGTGGGTTGGCATGTTAGTTGGTTAGCACGTTGTTTTTAGGTCAAAGAGATTGATTTCATGTCATACAGGTCAAATGGTTGGTGGGGCTTTGGGTTGTTTACGGTCAAATAGGTTTATTTAGGTCAAATGGGTTAGCAGGTTAACTGGTTTCAAAGCAAACAAGTTGGTATGTCAACATATTAGATAAATTTAATTTCAAATATTTTTAGGTTGACGAGTTGACCTGTTAACCCAAATGGTCAATCTGAACCTGGCATGAAAAATATGAGGTTGGTGGGTTAGCATGTCGAAAGTCAAGAATACTCAACCCTAACCCGATCATTTTTTACTTTGTTTTCGGGTTGAATTGAGTATTGTCACGTCACTCTAACACTACACTTGTTCTTATTTGGCTTTCAAGATTTTTATTTTTATGAATACAATATTCACATGTCACCCAAAGGCGCATTTGTAAAATGGAACTTATGTCACCCAAACACACATTTGTAAAATGGACCTCAAACCCACAGCTTTTTGTTTGTTGGATCACCTCGAATACTGTTAGGACAAAAGAGCACAAGGTTATTTAGCTTTTAAGATTTGAATGACTGAAACTATATGTGTTAAGCGCTTCGAAATGAAAAACTCATTTTCTAATATATCACTACAATTTCAAAAAAAAAATAAATAATTTTCATAGGTTTTCAAGTATCTTTGAAATGAAAAACTCATTTTCATAGTTTTTTAAGTATCTTTACATTGAAAAAACTCATTGTATTTTTCAAACTTGAAAATGAAAACCACTTTTTTTATATAAAAAATAGCAAACTATCATACTCTTATTCCTAAACTACACGCATGCCTGGGATGAAATAGAAATAAAATGAAACTAATCCCGTGAAACTAGGGGTGTTATCGATCCGAGTCCAGGATTTTAAGCTCGAATATTAAGTTATTGTTTGAGCTCGAGCTCGATACTCGTTTATGTTTTTTTGCATTTTTATTTAGCTATATTTCAAGACCTCAAACTCAATAAACTCGTCTAATTATTCGAACTCGAGCTGGAATAATCAATTATTCTATGATAATCAATAAACTAAACTTATAGTTAAAAAAAAAACTCATAAAACTTACTTTAACTAAGCTCGTTGGACCCTTGATTCGTGAAGCTCCAATAGCTCGCTCGACTTGAATCAACAAACGAACTTTCGAACGAGCCGAGCCGAGTATTAGTTTATTAAGCACGACTCGTGAAACTAATAAAGTAATAAGTTTGTGTTCGAATTCGGAAAATACTAAGTTCGAACTCGAATAGCTTGTTAAAAGTTCGGATCGATCTCAGACCCACGTGAAACTATGGGATAGATTTAAAAAATTAAAACTTTTTTTAATGGAAAAATAAAATAAAATTAAAACTTACCTCAAAAATGTTTCATTTTTATGCAGTAAAGCAAAATGGGATCCACTGACCCTGTAAACATATATTAACCAAATTATAAAAGATGTAGGATTAGGTAATTTGTATTAGACTAGAATAATATGTAAATCGGGTTGTACTTGGATTTTAATACAAGAAAACCGGTTATAGGAGTTCATATTCTGGAAAGATACGATGTTGTTACTAGACGGGGATTAGGCTAACTAGGAATTCCCCCTTCTATATATGGAGGGGGTGCGGGCCGGTTTAGGCATCCATCCAACTATTGAAAACTGAAATTCACTTGGCTAATAAACAAGGCTAGTTTCGGGCATCTCTTTCTCTGTTATATCTCTGATTTTTTTCTTGTTTTGTTTTCTTCTTTATAACTGAAGAGTATCAACTTCGGTTTGGTCTAGGGGTGGTCGAGTAAATAGTTAGGGTTATCAAGATTAACTAAGGTCGACTAAAGCTAAAGGTAAGAAGGTGAAGGCCCATCAGCATACAAAGGTGTTTGGTTTCTTACTTGTTCGATTAAGCTAACCTACGGTTAGGGTATAGGTTGAACATAGTAAGGGTTCTTGTTAGGGTTTCTTTTTAGCTTACGATTTGGTTATTAAACAATTCATAAGGGTTATCTCACAGGGTTTAAAATTCAAACAAATCCAATTTATTGAACTCTAAAAGTTACATGGACTAGAACGGTTTAATATATGGTAAATTTGTGTAGGATGAAAATGTTGACATGACGCTCTATACAACTATTTTAAGTTGTATGTGTTATTGATGCTTTAAAACATTTCCAAAAAAATAAAAATGCATGTCACTAAGCAACATGTGCATCGTTATAAATGACTTCTAAGTAATCGGAAACTAGTTGAATATGAGAAAGCATATAAAAACACAAGACACATACTTGCATGTTTATGACATTGGCATTAAAATTTCTTTGCATAATGGTATAAATTCGTGAATTGATCAGACATCCTTACTCTAGAGGAATGCTAGCGCTTCATTAATAGAAAGTTTGGGTCTACATGATACTTATTATGTAATTGCACATTTCCATTATATACTTTTTATGAGAATCAAATTTTAACCATGCACAATTTGTTGTTTTTTGTTATTATATATGTACATACATTTTTCTTTTATTTTTTGCAATGCTATTATATTGTAATTATTTTAAAAAGGGTTAAAACAAATAAATAAATCCAAAAAAAGAATCAAGATAAAAAGCTATCCAATCACAAGCAATCATCCGCCACCTCCTACCACCGCTAGGCACCACCACAAATTCGTCATAAACCATCAAAACCACTTGGCATTGCCGCATTTCCCATATATGTGATATTGTAAACGCCAAAACTTGGACGTTTACACAATATCAATGATTGCTCAAAAGATCAATGAAAAGAAAAGAAAATTGAAAACAGATAAATGTTAAATGGCATATCGAGACAAAGGCCGCAAGAGATATGACATGGCCTGGTGATGGATTTGTAGGTATTCGATTTGTATAACACATAATTGTTAACCTCTCTAATACTTCAAGGGGCATTTGGTTGATAATCCTATGTTGCATTTGGTTGGCAAAACAAAAGATATAAATTAGCTTTTTCAATAGAAAGTATAAATAAGGAACACCCATATAATAAGAGGAACAAAATCATAAAGCGGTGAGTATCTTGTGGTATTTGAAATCAGTGAAATGTTCATTTACAAACTAAATTTTGTGTGAAAACCAAGAAACAAATCTCAACCATTCATTTTGTTTGATCTCAACCATTCATTTGAAATCTAGATCTACTTTCTCTCTCCTCCTTCTCCTCGCTCCCCTTCCTTCCATTCCCGTTTTCCTCCACCACCACCATCATCATCGGAGCCACCACCACCACCCGCCACTGTCGCTGCCACCACCACCACCACCACCATCGCCATCGCAGCGGAGGGCGGATCCCGACGGCTAAGAGCGGCGTCCGTCGGCTAAGGGCGGAGCCCGTACGGCTAAGGGCGCCGCCCGTAAGTTAGGCTACCACCATCACCGATCACCACCATCACCGATCACCCCTACCAGCTACCCCTTATTAATTTCCTTGAGGGCGCAGCCCGATAATAACCAACGTTTGTAATTGGAAACTACAAACACCTTGTGTTTGTGTTTGTTATCACAGTGTGATTATAAACTAAACACCTTGTGTTTGGTCGGCGACGGATAATAACAAACTTTTGTAATTGGAAACTAAACACCTTGTGTTTAGTTTCCAATCACACTGTGATAACATCTATACATACATACACTATATCTGTATCATATCTTTCTCGCCAAAGAGTACAAAGGAGTCCTATAAGCGATAACCAGTCTCTTTATTTATGTAATCTTTTGTAACCATCAAAGGTGTCTCGAAAGTGAACTTGTAAAATGGGTCCTCATCGATTAGAAATTTGACATGCTAATACCCAGCTATGCTAAGATTAAAACACATATTTATCTTATTTACTTACAATTCATCTCAAAACTAGCAAATAGACCCTCAAAAATACGTTAAAGATGAGCTTTTGTGTATATATATGCGTATAAAAATGAGCCTTAAAAATTCGGGAGTTTAAAGCATTAGCTTCTGTATGTATTTAGCTGCTTGCTTGTAATAGCGATTTTCATCAACTTATTATTGTCTAGTGATATTTTGCATAATAATTATATATCATTCGATCAACTGGTGGGTAAAATTTTATCGCTTACCATCGATGTGCTGCGACATTTGTATCACTATTTGATTATGGACTTAATTATGGTGACAAATAATCAATCAATGACACTTCTTGGACGTTATTGCCGTTGGTGTTAAGATTTAGGGTATTGTTTTTTATGTCAACTCTGTTCACAAACAACTACAAAAACAAACCCTCTACCCATTTATGGGATTTATATATACTATTCTCTACTTCAGGTAGAAAAATGTCATTGTTATTCCAGGTCAAAAAAAACATAAGTTATTCAACAAAAATAAATACAATACAAATAATCATCCAATTGGTCGATTCAGAGTCATGTTCGAACTTACGATAACCTGTGTAAATTGTTTTGTTTGTGTAGCTATCATGTTTGGACTTACACACATGTATTTAAATGTATAATTCTGAGAGGGAAAAAAGCTATTTTAATCGACAAATTAATTGTTTTTAAGTTTACAAATACACAAATATCTTAATAAACTAAAAAAAAAGAAAAAAGAAAAGTAAAATATAATAGGTTTGAAAACAGCAACGAGATACATGGGTTATAGGTCGCTAGATTACCTAAATAGGAAAAACTCCATCCGTTTTTATTTTAGATAAGTAAAATATATTTTCCCACCTAAACATGAAAAAGTATTCAAATGTCAGTACTATAATTTGTATGAGATTTCGTTAAACTGATTTTGTTTTTAACTTTTGATGAATTGCAACAAAAAAGTAGTATACACTTCACTTATGAGTTGATTTTGCGAGTTGAATATTATGTGTTCATAAGTTGATTTTAAAAGACTCTTTAAAATGTCATGAAAGTAAACGAATTGTAGTCATAAGTTGATTTTTTTCTAACGTCCCCGTAATTTTAATATTATAGAATAAAAATTTATGTAGTCTAAAACGTAGCAATCTTATTTTAGATTATAAAAAAAAAATTTGAAACATAAATGATTGAGATGTGTAATTCATATACCTAATAATCACTCTAATCCATGTTAGAAATAGCACTTGTAATTACTTAAGAAATTACAATACAGTGAAAAGCAAAATACAAAGCTAATAAGAAAAATAGAATAGAAACAGAAAACCGAAGAGAAGTAGCAACAGGTTCGATTCCTGAAAGAAAACCAGAGAAACAGAAAGCAATAACAGTAAAGAACCGGGCTTGTGTTTGACCAAATTCCCTTAAACAGATTCGTCGTCTGTTCCCAGGGTACACCGGTTAGAAGCAGCGTACTGCCGGACTTCGAACACTTGCCTGAAAGATGGTCGGAACACGGGGATGGATGTTGATTCAAGAACGAAGGGAAGCAGTGTGTATCTGTGTGTTTATGCTCGTGTCTTTTCCAATGCACATGTATGATGTATATAAACACATCTAAACCGAAACTGATATGATATAATTAATAACATTAAACAATAGAGTAAAACACAAAACAAGATCTTAATTTGAATTTGAAGCTTGTGGTTATAAACAAGATTAACCTTACTTCCCACACCAATGTGGGACAAGTAACTTCCATTTCTAACTTTGCACCAAACACACACCTTTGAGATTCGACACCTCTTTCACCGTTATCCCAATTTGGACACATCTTAGTTCGTCATGTAGCCTTGGCCATAGGCTACAAACCCACCAAAGGGTTATCAATGTATGCTACTCGATCATACATTTATTGATGTCCAAAGCGGTGAAAAACACACTTTTTTTCAACAATTCATTCAATGCATGACATATACTTAATAATCACTCTAATCCATACGTAAATCTTCGATAAGCATATTTCTTTTCTAGTGTGTCTGTGTGATGAATGTGTTAAAAACATGACCGGTCTACATTGTCTTTTTCCAACATTTATCAATATTTATTTAACTGATAAAAAATTGTATTTATGTTAATTAAATATTAATGCAGAAATCAAGAACCATGTGAATAGATCACGGTTGAAGATCCACACACCGAAGCATAGACATGTTGGTACATAGGGGTCAAGTTCCAAAAATGATGCAGCTATAGTCCTGTTTTGATTATTTTTTGAAGGGCCAAATATTTTATTGATAAACTTGAAGTAAGCTTGTGTAATGTATAACACCCGAATGTGTTTCAATTTATTTAGTAGTGACATACGTCTAAAAGGTTGAAGCTAACGATTTTCGTGGTAGTTGTGTAAGAGAAGAGTTATATGAGTATTATGTTTCAAAGTTAATTTTTATTTAAATTTTTTTAAAAATTTATTATTATGTTGACTTTTTAATTTATATCAATGTATTAAATTTTTGTTTTAACAAATTTTATTTTGTTTTAAATAATTGATTTTGTAATAAATTTAATTAAGGTATTAAATAAAGTACTAAAAAATACATGATAGGTTTCCTATTACATCGTATCTTAAAATAGGATCACTACAAACTGTGGGTAAAATGGTAATTTTGTCTTCAATTCTTCCGAACTAATTTTCAAGTTGCATCTTTTTTCCAGACAAAAAAAAAACACTACCTGTATCAGATACTTTAATCAAATAGATCGCGATTGATTTCAACATTTAAGTGAAGTAAATTACATCAAAAAAATTAGAATTTCATCCTCATACTAATCATATAATTACTTTTTGAGAGAATAAAATTAGATACATTATTCAATCCATAAAGTGTTGGAAAAAGTGTAGTTTTTCACCAACTTTGGACAATAACAAATATAAGATTAAGTTACATTTGTTAAGTATATA
>JAOEHQ010016943.1:0-15187 GCA_025447715.1 Asclepias incarnata
TAAATGCCTTAAGGTCTACGACCGGTAAGGGCGAAGCCCCCCGGAACGGCGTAGCCGTTCGACTAAGGGCTACGCCCTTACCGTCTCCATCCGTTACCCATAGAAAATTTTATTATTTTTTTTAAAAAAAGAAATTTTAAAATTTTTTTTTTTTTAGAATGGGTTTTTATTAAAAAAAAAATCAAAAGATAAAAAATAAAAATAAAAAAATAAAAACCATAACAAAAAGGGAAAAGAGGGAGGGGAAATTGGGGTTCTCATAGTTCTCATCCTTGTTTTGGTTCTCACGTTAACACATATATATATATGTGGGTTCCTGTGCGAAGTGTGTTAAAATGTGAAGTGTGTTAAAATGCACTAAAATCCATCTTAAATATTACTAAAATGCATTTAATAGTTATTATTAAAATACATCTTAGTTAACACTGACATGCATCTTAGTCACTAAGATGCTTAGTGACTAAGATGCATGTCAGTGTTAATTAAGATGCATTTTAATAGTAACTATTAATTGCATCTTAGTTAACACTAAAATGCATATTAACTTCATCCCTGTCATCCATGGCAGAGCCATGGCACTAAGGGCAGCACCCGTACCGTATCAAACCACCACACTATCTCTTGGATCGTCGCCCATCAAATCCAGACCATTCCCAGATGCGTCCGGCTTCCAACCCCTTTATAAATGCCTTAAGGTCTATGACCGGTAAGGGCGAAGCCCCCTGAACGGTGTAGCCGTTCGATTAAGGGCTACGCCCGTACCGTATCACAGTTTCCAGCGATGGTGGTGGTGGTGGTGGTGAGCTGCTGTAAAATAAAAAAAATAAAAAAAAGCCTTCGCACATCTCGCATTTTAACAGCCTTCGCACAGTAACCTTACCCTATAGTTTTTGGAGGGGCATGCATCTTATTTAGAGAACATTTGATGCAAAATGATCAAGAACTGTCATTATGTACTTGTTTTTATTTTATATACCTCAATAATAATTATATTCTATTGAATTGAAGTAATTTAGGCAGAACATATAATTGTGGTTGTATAATTTTTTTTTTAAAAAAAGAAGTAAAAATGATACCTGAAAAAGATGAGATCCAATGGAAAAAGAGTAGAAGGAAGCCTCATCAATTGAAAATGCTACAACAATTTCAATGGAATCAGAAGAAGAAGAAGATGATGATGAAAGGAACCAGCCGAATAAGAAGGTGGAAGACTCTGGTGTTGTTTTGGGGGACAGGTGACCCGGCCACCAAACCCTACAACTACTCTTCATTGTTTTTCTCTTTCAAAATACTGCAGGTGCTCCTTCTCTCATTTTAAACCACAGATGGAGATAGTAGTGCGGCGGTTCAGAGGAGGAGTTCCGGCGATGGATTTTTTTCTTTGGATCGATGGGCCGGCCTACGTTTGAAGTTTATTTTTCACTTATTATTATTTTTAAGTGAAAATGATCCGTAATACATATATGTTAAAGAAAAAAAATTTTATTTTGCCTCCTGAAGTTTATTAAATGTACATATTAAAATCCTGATGTATGAGAAATGTAATAGCTAAGGTTACATAATGTTGCAGTACGGATGATATCCCTTATTTTTAATTATTATTATTAGAGTAAATTACACGGATAGTCTTTGTGGTTTGTCAATTATTACTAATTTCGTCCCTATTTTTTAAAAATTACACTGAATGTCCTTAAGGTATGCACTTTTCCACTCGAACCGTCTCTTACCAAATGGATTTGGCCATCCATTTATTTATTTATTATTATTGTATAGTTTATAACAATATAATTATTATTACAAGGAGGTATTAAATTTTAACAATGTAGTTAATAGCCAATTGCCAATAAGGCCTAGATCAACTGTCAATTGCCTAGGGACTAATGCGGAGGCATTGAGGATTTTTACCCACTATTCGGGGTTTGAAGCCTTGCTGAGCCTTGTGGGGTTTTTTTTCTTGAAGATTAATGGGTATAAGTATACTATCTTTCTAAAAAAAAGTTGATAGCCAATAGCTATCTTATATGGTTGATAAATTTATAAATGATCGTTTAAAGTTATGGATCCAAAAGAATGTATTAAATGGTGATATTCTAATAATATCGTTATAGATTATTCTATGAAATAAAAACTCATCGTATACAATTGTAAAAACTTCAACAGTTATTTTTAATTTAAAGTTTTGTAGTGACCTGGCATGTTACCTAACAACCCACCATACTTGTATATTTTTGTTGGCCCCAACTAAGTTGGTCACACAGGATTTTCAATCCTAGATTCGTCACTATTAAAAAAGTGCATCTTCATGCATGGATATTTTGTAGATTTGGTATGCCAAGATGGCCAAATTAATTTTTTAAGAAAATGATATATTCAATTCCTTTTAAAACATCTAGTAGGAAAACATGTTATTCAGCTAGATACACGTTGTCTCATTAATGTTAGCGTTCATGAACCAGATTACCTTTACTACGGAGATATGCTATTGCGGCGGAAAATCAACTGTATCGGATTTTGACAACTTATAAGCAACAGATAATTTGTCGAAAATTATGTATATTCAGGTTTGTGTTTCAATGACTATATATTACTACAAATCGTGTAATTAATTTCCAAATACAACAATTCGACCATGTATAGTCTAGGTTTCACAAATTTTGTATTTGGATAATATGTATTGTGATGATCTTAGTTTGATGCAAATCAAGTCACATGTTGGAGAGGGGATTTTGAAATTGTGTGTTATATTGCGTGTTCTGATTGTCCAACAAGACTCGAAAAATAAGACAATTTTCAACTTCTTCCAGAAGTTGGATAAGTATTATAGATTTGGGTAGTACAACTACATATCAAATAGGACTACTCACATATCAATGTATAAGTAATAGACCTTGTTACTTATTAGTAAAATACTATATCAACAATTATGTGAATTTGTTGTTGTTATGGGCTGCATAACATATCAAATAGGACCACTCACATATCAACATATAAGCAATAGGCCATGAGGGATGTTGTCCCTAGAACCCTACATGACCCCCTTATTCTGCTTTCAGATGCACATTACTTTATACGAGTATACACTCCGTAACTCATAACCCATGTAAAGTACAATGATCGTTATAGTAAAATACTACAAGATTTGCTACGAAACAGAGGTCTTGAAAAACCAGACATTTAACTATAGTTTCATTTGGCGGAAAGTCCATTGTAAAATAAGAGATACATGTGAAATTACCACATCCATTTTCTGTTGCATTATCCCCGTAATGTAGTAGTGTCTACTTGATATGTTAGATTACCAACAATATATAGCAATAACGATGGACAACAATCTAGACCGGTCATTTCCAATTTCATGATATGAACCATTAGAATGAAAAATCCACACACATACACACTAACACATGCATAGACACTTCTATGTTGCCACCACTCTTGTCAAATGTCTTTCTGGAAGCAATCTCTTCTACCTTCGGTTAGAGGTATGACTGTCTACATCTCATCTCCCCCATACTCCGTCTTTGACGGGATTGGGTATTGTTGTTGTAATCTGCTAGTGCTTCTTGTTTTCATGCATTGAATTTGAAGTTGTAAAATCTAAAGATGCTACTAGTTTAATGATTTCAGTTTCTTGTCTCGCATTTGCACTTGAAAGCTTCACTCTGCCACCTGCCCACCTTAGTTAATGTGCCCAATTTTTACATATCTACAATGCTTAGCAAGTTTGTAATTAAGTTGAGCTTCCACTAACAGCTTTTGTTTGGCGCTTGGCCCTTCTCACTCTTCTTCTTCTTCTCCCCTGACTTAAAGTTTTCTTTGTTTTGCTTTCTGTATGGGAGGACAACGGATGAATCATAGCTTCTTGCCATATATTTTTGACAATTAAAGCTTCTTGCTTGACAATAAAATTACTAAAATTACTAATTTTTCAATTGAAAAGTTGATTGGTGTACCCATCGTTAGTATTTAATGAGTTAGTTAAAGGAGTCACGCATGAGAACTTATCCAAGATCGACTTGCTTCTATTAACTTTTTCCATCTGATATAGTTATCATATTTACAAATATTGTAGAATAAATTGAATTCTATTGCAGGTTAATTAGCCGGTCGTATACTTAAAGTATCCCCACTAATGATTTCTATATTCAGGCATGGTGAGCACTTGGAAACAAGACATTCACTTTCATTCAAGATATCATCTCTTATGCGGATTCACTTCATGTACACTTTAGGTTAGTTCAAGCTGGGCTTTGACGTCGTGGTTTCAAGCTTCCCTTTGGGTTATTTGGAGATATAGAAACATGCACCTTAACAGAAAATTTCAAATAAAAACTCGAAGCCAAACCCTTGTGGCAATGTGATGCTCTTTTATTTAGGGGTGTCCATCGAACCGTCAAACCGGACCAAACCGGTGTATTTGGGTTAGTTTGGGCAAATTGAGTTGTTAAAGTCTTAAGTTTTGAGAAAACCAAGTTATTTGGTCCGGTAACGGTTTGAGCAAAAAAATTTTTGTGAAAACTGGACCGGACCAGACTTCATACTTTCACAACTATATTTCATATTTATAATTAATTATACAAGTTAGATAAATTATGTGATATTTTATTTCTAACATAATTCAAGTACTATCAAAATTCTTTGAATGTGCTTTAGAAGTATGGAGAGTTTTTATTAAGTAGATCATGCCAAATGTTTTGTCCTTTCAACCAGATCACATCAATCCAACATACTTTCAACATACTTGAAACCGTTAAACCGGCCAAACCGGATCCGTTTACATAGTTTGGTCTGGTCTGGTCTGGTCCGGTCAGACAACATATTTGATTTGGTTTGGTTTGATATATGTTGAAACCGAGTATGCCAGTTTGATTTGAGATTTAGTCAAAACCGGACTAAACGGGTCCATGAACACCCCTACTTTTAATTGAACATCGGTAAGATGCTAGAAACAAGATTACAATATACTATAGTTAACAGATAGATGGATCAATGGTCCAATCTTCCCATCTTAAATTACAACTTTTACCTCTATTCAAATCCAATTGTCCAAAATCAAATATTCAAGATTAAGTGGATAGATTGGATCACAAATTGTATCTTCGTTTCTAGTATCTTGCTAGAATGCTCTATAGTATATTGCCTTTCAATACAACTTTCCGAGTAGGTAGCGGTTCAAAAACAAAATTCCGTCAACCATGTATTTACCTGTCTAGCTTAATTCCTAATTGATGTTTTAACAGGATAAAGCTCCAACTTTTCTGTAATTCTTTTGTTCTGTTAATATGTATATCAATTGGTAAAGCTGAAAAACCTACATGGAACATAAAAAGAAATCATAGTTGCTATATATTGCTACTACCAAATCCCAACGAATTACCAAATACAATGATTGTTATCTAGATGCAAACTCCCTAGCCCATAGTTATCTTTTCTTGAGTTCCACATAGCCCTGCTATATATTTCACGAATCATTGCCGGACAGAATCCTCAGAACACAAATTAGAAATCGCTAAAACAATCATCGAATTAATCAGATTCTCAACTTCAAGGCTACCCGTAGTAGTATCAATAAGTACAATTATCATGACACGATAGAGCACATCACATGTATCAACTTGTTACAACGTACGTACATACCAAATTAGAATTATTCTATGACACGGTTCACTGATTACATTAAGTATTGATCTACAATGTATGTTGTCACTGCCTTCCACTTATGGCCGGTTTTGCTCATGTTTGATATATAAAAGCGAAAGAACATCATCAACTCATAATTAGGTTGGTTATGATATATATTAGATCTTACTAATATAGAAAATTTTCTTACACAAGTATTGACTATTTTTTCTTACCTTTTACTAGTATGAAGAAAAGGTGGCTGATAACATGAAATATGGATACTGGATGAAAATCTCAAACCACAAACACAGCTAATTATGATATATAATCTCATTGAAAGGCATATACCAGTATACCACAAGCATTAGCTATTAACTAATTAACAATCATTATGAAATAAGCGCCACAATTAATAAAAAAAAAAGAGAGAAAAAAAAGAAGCAGCAGCTAGCGACCTTGATCTCCTGGATCTGTGCTATGATTTCACACACAACCAAGCTAGATTAACTCTATATATCATAACCCATCAAACGCAGTCCGGATTTATGCTTCTTCATTGATGACTCGCCACCACCATGACCATCTCGTACATGGCTGATGGTACTTTCTCTCTCAGGGACATCAATATCAACCCCAAATAACCGAAATGTATGACTAGCTTGCTGCTCCGGTAGCTCATTACAACCTGTAACTTCGTTGCTACCATCTTTATATTTCTTTCTTCCTTTCTGTCCCACTGCATCACCACCGCCTCTATCTTGAGATACCTCACCATGATCATGGCTGTTATGGGTTCTTTTCCTGCCAGATGAGATTGTTTTTGCATCTTGTAGCATTTGAATGTTGCTAATGCCATAAGCGGGATTATACCCACTGCTATTAACAATATAACGACTAGGTGTGCCCCCTGCAGGTGCGACTGAACTGTCAGTGCCACGTCCACCATCAGGAAGTAAGAAAGAAGCTTTTCGTATTTGCTCCTCATGATTACCTTCAGTGTTTGCATCACTACCTCTCCCAAGAGTAAAATTGGTTGGGGGAGCATTGCCACCACAACCTGCAGAATTTGTTACTTGATCAGCTTGCATCAATTTTCCTCCATTACCAACATCAGGGGGATTGTTGTTGCAATCATGCCCACCTTCAGGCTCCTTTATGCCACTGCCTGCCTTATCAATTATTGTAGATACTACATGTCGATCTACTATTTTCTTTCCTTTTTTGTCTTGCTCTACAAGTTCATTGATAACACCACCTTCATTGCCACCATCTTCAGTTAGGTTCTTTTTTTGTTCATTCAGATCTTCAATATTGTCATCATTCCTAGTCTTGATTGTAGTATCAGCAGGTGAATCCCCCCCGCTGTCCACAAGCTTTTTTACAGAATCAGCTTCGTGTGTCTTCTCCTCCCCAATAATCATATCAGTTTCATTGCCTCTCCCATCTTGTCCACCCTCAGGTTCCACTTCATCACGAACTTTGGTGGATACAATATCATCCACCGTTGTTTTCCCTTCAATTGTTTCCTCTTCTCTACCAGGTTCCATGTTTCTATTGTTTTTATCGTCACTAGCATCTTCTACTGCCACCACTTGTCCTTGCTCATCGAAACTACTTTTGCTATTTCCATTTTTATCACGCTCGTCAGTAGAATCAGCTGGTGAGAGACAGCTCCCATCCTCAAGAACCAAACTCTGAGTTAATGTACCATCAGCAGGTAAGCGACTGCTGCTGCCCTCGATGTTTGTTACATGGTCAGCTAAGTGCACTCGTTTTCCGTGCTCAACAACATCAGGCTCATTGGCATAAACAGTTGTGGATACAACATCCTCCAGTAAATCTTTATCTTTATTGCTTTGCTCTTCTCCAGGTGCACTGTTGCTATTATCTTCACTACCACCATCTTCTTTTTCAGTAAGTTCTTGTTTTTCATGGCCCCCTTCACAAATTCCAGCATTCATACCCTTAACAGCCATCTCAATGGGTAAGAAACCACCACCCCCGTGTTCTATGACCTTTATTTTTTCTGCTTGTTTCCTATCACCAACAACACTAGTTGTGCCGTCTTTGCAATCATTGTCACCCTGAGGCTCACATCTAGTACTCCCGCCGCCACCAACTTTATTTTCTATCACATCCTTTCTTTTGCTGGCTGTTTTTCCATCACCAGTAATAGTACCAAGTTCATCATCTTTAGCATCATCTGCAGTCTCACTTCCAGTATTTCCACCACCACGGCCACCTTCATACTCTATAACCTCCTTTATATTGTCAGTTTGTTTTCCATCAACAAATACAGGTGAACCACCCTGAGGCTCACTTCCAGTACTTTTTCCATTATCACCTTCTTGTTTCATAACCCCCTTACCTTTGTTTGTTTGTATTCCTTTACCAACAGTACTACGTGCATCGTTTGCTTTTTTTCTATCACCAACAGCACCAGGTGTGCCATTCCTGCCGTGACCATCACCCAAAGGCTCTTTCCCATTACTTCTGTCATCACCAACTTCATTTTCTATCACCTTTGTTTTGTCTGCTTGCTTTATATCACCAACACCAGATCCATCATCTTTGCTAACACCATCACCTTGAGGCAGATCACTTCTAATACTTCCACTATGATTACCAAAACGAATCCTTATGGATCTGGGACCCTTCACTGGAATTTTATCTCCTTGGCTCTTCTTCACACGGGCTTCATTTCCAGCCGGCATGGCTAGCGGTAACTTACCACTTGGATCCCTGCACCGCACCAAATGACCAAAATTATCAAACCCTGTATCTTCTAAAGCTGGTCCATAAAAATAAAACCCTATGTTGTTCTTGGACTTTGATTAAAAGTATATATCAATAAAAAGTCACAAAATAAAATAAATATATAAGGAAAAAGCAAAACCAAATTAAATGATAAATTAAATGCAAGAAAACACATTCACACTACCAACAAATTAACTAAAAATAAAACATAATAAATACACACATTCACACTTTCTATTAAAAAATGGTCTTAAAACACACAAACCTCAATTCTAGTAGTGACACACTTGCAGAAACTTCATCCTTGTCAAAAGTTGTTGATGATGATATCTTCTTACTTGGATGGATCTCTGATTTATTTTTCTCTACACTGAATTTGGTGTCAGAAGAAGAACTTTGTCGACTAATATAAGTAGCACACGACGTTTCTGACTGACTTACTTTCTGAGTATCATTGGATCCTAAACATAGAACCCTTTTCTTGTAAGGTAACACTTGTTTTTCATTAGCTCGATCATGCTTTCTGCTTGATCGATATGAAGTCCGAGATCCTTCTGATGTCTTCTTCTCCATCATTCTCAAAGCTTTAATACCTTAAAAACTCTAGTCATATAAAGATATATATCTTTATAGATAAAGAGAATATTTATGAAATGCACCTCTTCAGTGTTTGTATATATATAATGCAAGATGCAAGAAACGTGATTAATTACTACCACAGCAAAGAAAAAAATTTCCTTTGGAAATAAATTTCAAATGTGTTTGCTAAAGTCCAAGGCGGGATTTAATTGTAATGAATTTTTAGTAACAATAAGACGAAAAACACCTAATAGCCTATGTAATATTTATAAAATAAAAGTAATTTGTAACATAAATGTAAATGGTATTACTGACCAACAAATATTTTTAATGCTCTTTATTTTGAGTATTTAATTTTCAAAGAATATAAGATGAAAATACTAAAAATTAATGAAAATTATGTTGGATTTTGGTCCTAATACACATGCTAATGTGCAAATTAATTTTATAGATGCTTAATTAGTTATGATTAGCATTTATAAGAGTCAATAATGTATGAAAGCGAATGAGAGATGAAGGGAGAAATATAGATATATAAATGAGTAACTATATATAGAGAGAAGAGAATAATTTAAGTTAAGTATTTCTTTTAATTGTTCATTGATGATGATGATAGGCTAGCTAGCTTAATTAGCATGAATATTTAATTCTAAAAATATCTATTACCTTATGTAATAAGATTATATATGTCATAAATATCATGTGATCTTAATTGTAGCCCTCCACAACCTGTTCGTCATTTACCTATATATATATATGTATTTCTCATTTAGCAGCAGTACGTAGTTGTTTCACCGTCCAAAAAATTATTTCACATAAATACGAGAATAGAGAAATAGTACATGTGAATTGTACGTGGTCCATGATCAATTCGAAGTATTGAGTTTTTTTCATTAACACCAATTATATATTGTATATCGCAACAACTTTATAGGTTTACGTTTTATTTGTCTTTGCCGTTCAAAAAAAAAAGGTTTACGTTTTTTTGTAAGTGATTATATATAGTTATCTTTTGTATTGAAGTTTTATATATGATAGAGATCGAGATAATCATATTTGTTTTTAACTACTATGGAAAGATGTCAATAGGAAATCGAGTTTTGTGGTCTTGAAGATGTCCGTAAAGAACTTGTTATTGAATTTATAATATCAAGCATATATATTAATAGTGAGGATTATTAGTAGCATGAACTATGAATATCAATTACATCTATATGTGTATGGTCATATTTATGGTCAAACCAATTCCATTAAATTTATGGAAAATTTATAAAACCTTCAGAAAAAATATGCATATCCTTGGAACGAACGATTGATTTGTAAATATTAACACCAATCAACCATTTGACATCAAGAGGTAATCCAAAAGAACTTCAGTCATCCTCTACCGTGAATTATAACGTTCATGTTTTTTCACACTAAACATAGAGTGTGGTTCTGATACCGCTTGTTCTTAATGGTACTTCGATCAAATATAAGACACTACGTCACTACAAACCCTTATAATTTTCTAGCTTACCGATTACACGTCACTAAGAGTTGGTTTCTAAATATAGTAAATCACTATAAATATGATTCTAGCCCATTGACTAAGTTTTCTAAATAGCGGTGATTTCTTTTTGTTGTTGACTTTCTAGATTTCTAACCCATTGACTAAGTTTTCTAGATTGCCTAAGTTTTCTAGATTGCAACGATGTAAGAAATTAATAGACAATTTAACAACAATTAACAACGTTAGTTGTTTTGAGTTAGCATCCGACGACATTAATAGGTTTTCAATTTCGAATAACAATGACCCACGAAGGCCAATTTATCAATGCATTTTAACCGTCGATGTTGGCATTTGCCCTAGCATAGAACTTCCGCACACAAACAAAGAATAAAAAAACATACAATAAATCACCCAACTACAACATTTTGAAGCACACCAATGGTAGCTGCTCCATTATGAAATACTTTTCAAAGCTGAAGTTAACTTTGGGAGCTAGCTAGGGCATATGTTGCTCTGGATCGATGATCTTTTTTGTTTTCATACTAAAACCCTTATTGAATCGAAGTAGATAGATTGGATTAATAGTTGGAAACCAATGATATGTTTGTTACTAGACCAGTCCATGAAAGTTGATCACTTATACCTCGGATTAAGAATGCAACATATTTGATCTAGTGTGAATATAGTACTAGAATGGAAGGTAGAAAATCAAAACTAAAAGTAATTCTACCTTTTATCCATTATTGGAGAAAATCTTAACTTCTTGTACATCTACACATTTTTGGTATCAAATCTAGAGAAATGTGGTCGAATGTGCCATTAGTAGGGAGACTGCATAAAACCGCCATCAACCACTTATGTTATGGTATGAAGCAAATAACCTTTTCTTGAGTGAAGGAATGGAAAAACGAGACTGATAGCGAATGCCATTACCTGAAAAAGATTCCCAGGGTAAGAGGTGGATTTAAAGAATAGAATTTCCAACGACGCGCGGGAACCACTAGAAGAAAAGAAATTGTTCTAGAAAATGAAGATGATGGCGCTAGTAGAGCCCTACGTAGATTAAATAGGCATTAGCTAAATTAGTATATAGATTCCTAGATACGGGTGAGATTTGCAGAACACATATGTGAGGCTAACATTAAGAAAGTATATGTGTTAATCAAATACATTGGTGTCCAAAATTTGGATAAAGTCACAACAATTCAAAGTAGGATATAAATTAAAGATGCACATAATCATAAGGCATGCATATATACATGTTAAAGATTATATTATTCTGAATATGAAATCATGCATGTGCACTGTGAAAAAAGAGGGAGATTCAACAACTTGGAGGGGAGAACGCTGTGAACAACCAAAAGCACTTAATGTTCTTATTTAAAGTGTAATTAGGAGAATCAGTAACTCGATCGGCAGCTAAACTTTGGGCTTGATGCTAGATGGATGTTTCACAATCATGATACCGAACCATTCATTGGAGTTCATGTGTTTTTCGCTTACTCTTTAATCTCATTCTAACCCATAAAGAGAACGAGATCATAACAATAAAATTAACTATGAAACTGAAACTATTGTCTTGAGAGTTAATGCAACATAGATAGAACATATGCATCAAGTACTTTTAATACAGAGCTTGTTTTAATAGGTTAACTGAAAACAGTCTTCTTACGGGTTTTTCAATAAATTTTCTTTAGCGTTCAAAAGAAAAAACTTCTCGAACTTGTTAGTAGCTCGTTAAATAAAGTAAATACTAATTATTATAAAATCCTTCAAACATACAATTAGTTCTCTAGCTTCCCAAGTGGTGATTTTAAAAACCTACAGGAAGTTCATACTCTTCTTTATAGCCAGAAGTTTTCATTGACAAACATCTGATCTAAATGTCACATCAGCCAACAGATAAATATATTACTGGATGAGTTATACCATGAGTAAATTTCAGTTATCTGAGAAGAAAAGGCCGAAGGATATATCGGTTATATAAAAAAAAAGGATAGATCGATGGGAACCCCTTGATCCCATGTACCGCATTGTTACCTGCAAAACCCCCATGCTGAGTTTTTTGCATCGATGGTTAGCTACCATTCTCAGTCTTGCCTTTGGCAAGAATCGAACCCGCGTCCCTCAAGACAACAGGCCCTCAATGGCGTCATGGTGGCTTACCCACCTAAGTGAGTTGGTTATATATCGGTTATATCAGTCAAGCCACTATTATGGAAACACAAGAGCACCTTTAAACCCAAATTTACATGTATCAACCTGTATATTCTATACTAAATTATAGTACTCTTTGATACAGATGATACATTGTATATTGGCACAGCAGTGCATTTTTTAAGCCCGGAATACTATTAAAACATCCACGTTATGAAGAGACCACGGACAAAGTATAGGAAGCGTGTAACTTGACCCATGAGTTATATTAGAGTGAAACTTCATTAACCGATCAAGTATACGGATGATATTGGCAAGATAGAAAATTTCCATTATCTGTTGACTAACTTTTCTGATGTACTGTGTAGCAATTGTGACTAAATTAATGAGTAAAATTGTGATTATATTGACTCATCTTCATTTTCGCGATACTAATTTATATATATGTCTCAATGACAAACACTAGATACTAGCAATATAGTAGCAAAATCATCATAAAGTAACCTACCATACTGCATGTGTCACAAACTCACAGTCCCACACCTTCATACAGAACAAATACTAATTCTGAAGATCCAACCCGAAGAGACGTAATCCAGATTTAGGCTGCTGCATTGATGACGTACCAACTCCTTGATCATGATCACTGCCTAGTACATGGTTTCTGATGCTTTCTCCATCTTTGAATCCATTTGAAATTGGGCGTACTTGCTCTACACAGATGTCAGCACCAAGAAATCTGACCCCGGCATCACTTGTTGCTGGCTGCTTGTTCCCACTTTCCCAAATAGCTTGTTTCTTTTCACAAGAAATTTCATGTCCAAACAACCAAAATCTATTCTTCTTTCTTGATTCTTCCCCGTTTTCAGGGCTGCTTCGCTTCTTGCCATCCAATATCATCAATGGATTTTGTTTCATATGCATGCCACGATCATCTTGAGCCAGCATATGCCCATTCTTGGTAGAAATACAGCTACGTAAGGCCCCTCCTAGTGTAAGCTCAATGTCGTAGTCACTTCCACCACCGAGATCTTTTGATGCAGCCTGTTGTACTTGATCATCATGATCACCTTTAGTATTTCCATCACTCCCAACCGCGCCTTCAGGTTTTGTTGCTGGTTCAGTTTGATGCACTTTTTCCCCATCACCAATATCACGTGCATTGCCACCCTGAGGCTCCTTTCCCCCTCTGATACTATCCTGATATATAGAGGATGCATCAGGTTCCAAAGTTGGTAAACAAACTGTTAAACTATCAATTTTAAACCAGACCCTGGGATGAATTTCTTGCTCATTTTGACCATTCCTCGACTCTAGTTCTTTCTGGTGGTTGTTCCCTGTCTCTGGCCTAGAGGATAAATCTCTTGTAGTATGTTGTTTTTGCTTCTGTAGATTATGGATCACTTGATCACTCTCCTTCGGTTGTTTAGCCCGTCTTGGCCGCAAGACTCTATCAGAAACCTGCACTGGTTTTTTGCCCTTTTGGCTTTGCCCTTCTCTTTTAGGTGCATTATCTCTAATGCTTCCACAGCCAACATCAGCTTCATTATTTTTATGGCTCCTCTCAACACAAGTGTCTATGGCTAAGCGACGGTTGCAGCTGTCACCACCATCGTCATCTTTTGTCAAGTCTTTGGTGTTGGGCAGTTCCTGATTGCAAGTGGATTTTCGTCTGGTGTACTCTAGCAACACCTTTCTTGCACCAGCATCCTCCCGTGGATTTTCGTCTGATGTGATTTCCTTCACATTTTCTTCCTCCCTAACAGATATGAAAAGTGACATATTTACTCATGATTTGATACACAATATCAAATTTCATTTAATCCTATTTTTTTAGGAGTAATAACCCAGAGTAGGGATGGTTTTCGGTACCGAACCTGTTGGTACCGGAACCGGTTATTATCAAAGTGGGAATGGAATACCGTACCGAAGTTATAGTTTCGGTACCGGTATTTTCGGTACCAATACCGCCTAGAACCGGTTCGGATGGAATTAATAGTCATATATTCTACACGTTTGATTTGTACTTTCATTCAAGGGTGGTACCAAAGGGGGAAGGGCCAATGCCCTCCTCGAAATTTAAATTTTGTCATGGATTTTTAAATTTTGCCCTCTTTTGGATTTTTTTTCCATGTATTTTTTAATTTTGCCCCCTATTGTATTTCTGTCAAACACTTTTAAACCTATGAATATTTAATTATTTAAAGATGTCAATTATCGAATAATATTAAAGGAAACAATACTCATAAGTCTTTGACAAGATAATTAATCTTTGACAAAATTTGTAAATAAAATACTTAATCTTATGCACATTAGTGACAAAAGTTGTGCAACAAAAAATAATTAAAAAGGCTGTAAAAAATTACAAGATACACATCCGCAATAATGTCTAACGAAACAATTATGTAGTCATGTAGATTGTTGAATACTAACAAAGATCTAGAAAAAATAACTTGCTTGAGTTATATACATGTTAGGTGATGGTGATGAATCCATGATAATTGTAAACTTAATGTTTGGTCGTTTAGGTTTTGATTGTTGTTTAAAAAAAAATGGGGGGGGGGGGGGGGGGGAAAGCGG
>JAOEHQ010016954.1:0-15187 GCA_025447715.1 Asclepias incarnata
CATGAATCTTTCAATTTCATATCATACATTAGCAGAATAAATTCTGTAAGCATTTTGAAGAATGTGCTTTAATCATACTCTAATTTATATATAATAGAGAAGATCTTGATAACAACTACAATGTATATATAATACGGAAGATGAAATATATGTCACTAAAACACCTGAGAGGGAAAAACAATCTTGATAACAACTATAATATAAAGCCGTAAGAAAGCAATGCACGTTTTATGCACGCAACTTTCATCGGAAACTCGTATTTTAGGATGTATCTGACTGAAATGTGTAAGGATGACTCGATATGCTCCTGAAGAGTTCCCCACTTGAACGGCTTTTCCTGTTGTGTTGTGGTTTCTTGCAATGGCTTTATCCACCAACGTGTCCTAAAAAGTCGCCTGATACATGAAAACCCAATTTTAGCGCATTATTTAGGGAGTTAGTCATTATACTTATCTATCACAAAGACTAATTCCTTTTTTACAAGAATGTCGTCTTTTGTTATTTCTTGCCTTAACTTGTTAAACTATCCAAATCCTCCAAACACGCAAATAGCTAATTATCAGATTACACAACTTTAAATAGCATAAGCATGCCCAAGTGCTACTTCTTACCATCTGTTTTAGTTATATATTTTAGTATAACTGACTGTAATTATTAAAAACTTCATTTGCTTTCAAAACGTATGAAGTTAAAAGTTCAACCATTTACCTCATCTAAGCACTGTTGCTCCTTGAGAAGCTTCAATTAGTTCAGGACATCGCCTAGTGTCACCTATAAACAATCTTCCAACCAGGTATTATTCTATCATCACTGTGGACTCTATCCACACCTTTCAAAACGACCAAAAGCGTGAGCTGAATGCAAAACTTGAAAACTAATGATACCATCTAAACCTGCATTTCCGAGCACATCTTTCAACTTTTTGATAATCGAGTGCACTATGTTACTTACCACAAAACTACCCGCCCCTATCCATTGGCTTTACGTACATTTGATTATCTTTATCAAAAAAAAGTAGAATCAACTTTGTTGTTGTTTGGAGGTTCATAATTATTTGGCTTATTATAATTTGATTTTAAAGAAGGTAAAGAAGCTTATGTTATATTCCTACAATCAAGAAACTGCATATCTAAATCATTAAGTCTTTCATATGAATCTAGAAAACTTTTCAGTGTCAAAGGACCAATAACTATAAAAAATAAAAATCATGGGGAATCCCTCTCACCAAATCTCATCTGAGAGTGAGTATACTTGTTAAACCCGTATGGTGATCTGATTGGATATGCGAAATCCAAGTACATTTTAAACTTCTGGCTACATCATGGAAATATTAATAAAGAAAACATCAGAATTGACAATATGGGCAGGTTAGGTAATGGATTGAAAGGGGCCAGCTTAAGTTGGGTTACCTGCAAAAACCTTTCTG
This sequence comes from Asclepias incarnata, assembly GCA_025447715.1. Classification (NCBI taxonomy): domain Eukaryota; kingdom Viridiplantae; phylum Streptophyta; class Magnoliopsida; order Gentianales; family Apocynaceae; genus Asclepias; species Asclepias incarnata. The sequence goes on from JAOEHQ010016954.1 coordinate 1,427, forward strand.
TCTATTTTACAATCTTCAATACTATCTAATGGGTTAATTATGATTACAAAAAGGCAAAACTATATTATCACAGTAACACTTTAAAGCTTCACATTTAACGTTTAATAAAGATAACTTCAAGACAAATTTCATTATATTGAGTTGTTCCTCTTTTAGCTAAATTTTTATTTGGCCAGTTGAAAAATAGAAACCCAAAACGACCCATTCATTAGTAAATGGTAAACTTTGCAAAAGAAATGCACACGAACGTAAACTTTCATGTAGACTTACTATTACCTTTGTTTCAGCTGGCTTCCGTTCCTTCACCAAACACTTCACAAGACAGATGTACAAAGCGCCTTGGGTGTCTTTGAACATTCTTTGTCTGTGAGCGACCATTCTTTGTCTGTGAACATCAGCAGACGAAGCTTTCCCATAATTGGTGTCAAAGCGCCTTGGGTTCCCCTGTGCACAAATTTGGCTTTAGTTTATCTGTCACTTTGATAAAAGAAAGAATATAAAAAAAAAACCCACCAAATAAAAAAAATATGAATTGACAAACACATCGAGAACAACAAACTGAAGAAAACTAGATGGTGACCACTGAGCACAAACCTGATATGAAATGTTGCTGAGACTGATGAGACAAGACCCAAGAAAGCCTTTACTTTGAAGTTGGCTTAAGAAAAACTTGATCGTGATTAATACAAATCAATGCATCCAGAACAAACAGGGTCATTATCTTTTCCAGATTGACTGCCTTGAGTTGCATCTTTAGTGGCCTACACATCAGTAGAATTGGTGAACATTGAACTTAGATGCAATTATTAAATATAGTACCAGTGCTATTACGCGATGCTAGACGTAATGACATCAATTTGAAACACCAAACTATAATATCTAATTAAAGACAATGTATCTATATGTATGCAACTTGCATACATGTGAAAAACAATTAATTAACAGAAACTCTTTTTAACCAAAGTAATAAACAACATCCCAGAACGTAAACACAAATAATAGGGGATTACAAAATCTAATATAGATTGAGCTTCTTTTCTAATAATAGATAAGTTTGCATGTGAGCTCAACTTGATCTTGGTCAATCTGAAGAAATGGGACAAATGCAGCCTTCATCATTTATAAAAATTTCCATTCATTCATTAAATAAAGACATGAACTTGACAAGTACAAAAGAAGACTGAAACGACGACCGCTACAACAGCCGTCAACCAGCCGTTATAATGTTCAAATATAAGAAATATATGTGGTTGATCTCATCAATACACAAAGATAGTACCTTAAACATAAAAATCATGAAACATAATAGTGGAGATGAAGGTTGGGACGTGAGAAGGGAGCCGCTCAGCCAAAAGAAACTTCTCACGAGGGGAGGCCAGCCGCAAACGAAAAAGGAGGAGCACCCCAATTTAATTTAATTGTGGGTTTGGGTTTTTGTGTCATCACAACCTTTTGTTTACATCATTATTCCACTAAACCTAGAATAATATAAACAACTTTGATGGCCTTTGAAATAATAGCTGTGATTCTTCAAAGCCATCTTTGATATTTAATTGGGAATATGTTACAATCGCGTGTGTATATAATTACAGTATATGAGAAAAGGCATACATAGCTTGTAACTGAAAGGGAGGGTAAAGAGGAGAGAGGGCGTGAGCAGTGGAGAGACTAACATTGTATTGTTGAGTTTAAAATAAGTGGAAAGGAAATGAAAGAGATAGAAATGAAAGTAAAAGAAAAGAATCAATTATTTTATTTACATTGTTTAGTTACTTGAAAAATAAAAAATAAAAAAAGAGAAGGAAAGGGATAACTTAATTGTATTCTTAAGTTGAAAATCAATATTAAGAAGATGATATACCTGAAATACTGCTGCTTATGCTGGTGACTGGTGAGGAGGTGTGATACTAAATAGGGGATTGAGAACGTGGATAATTAACAGTTATTAAGAGGGATAAAGATGTCATTTTATATAAAATCTTGTTGTTATCCTTTTTAATCCTTCCTAATCATCTCAAATTTGGACGGAAAAGGCTGGACCAAAAAAGGATTACAACTTCACCTCCTAATCTTCTCCTCTCATTTATTTTCCATGATGTAAAAAAACTTAAGAATACATTTTATGATTCTCTTCCCCATTCCTTTCCTTTCTGCTTTTAAAAAAACTAAAGAATACAGATGAATCAAGTCTTCAATTACTATTATTACATGAATGATAACGATAGCCAGCGATTAGCTTCACAGTTATCTACCATATATGTATATATTTTAATTTTAAATTGTATTTTTATTTGTTAATTGATTATTTAAAGATAAAAATAATTGATTAAAATTAGTATAATTTTCGTATTAAATTTTTTGACCAAATTGAAAAAACACTTTATTATTAAATGTTTGTAATACTTATCAAAATTAAATTGTTTTTAAAGTTTTCAAAATTGAAGACGCTAATTCCATGCATTATATATACTCCTATATATATATACTCCTATAAAAAAAAATACTCCTATATATAAAAGAGCAACTCCTCTTCTTAAATGATGATTTCAAGTGTCTATTTTACCCATGTCTTTCTATTGTCTATTTTCATCCCCTTATTGATGTACCAAAAATACATTTAATAAAATATTTTACAATATGTATCTCTTAACTTCTAAAATAATTATATTATCCACATTTTACATCAATTACCTTTTACATTAATAACCTACACTACTCGTCACCAGTCATCGCCACCATCGGTTGCCTCCACCACCACACCTTCGCTGTTGCATTGCGCGGACATCCACTAGTAATATATAGAATATTACTCGCATGAATGCGCAGTGATACTTTTAGTGTTAACATTTTGTTCAAGACAAGTATCGAAATAAGTATGTTATTTTTGTTTGCTAAGATATGTACTTAAATTTTACATCTATGTGTTAGGTAGAAGTGTTGAATGTGAATAGGTGATGAATTTTGTTAAACATTTTGAGATGAAGTACAAGAGTTAAAATTAGGGAGTAATTTTAACAATAATCGTTGTTATATTTAAGTTTGCTCTTAAAAAAATCCTTGCCATAATTAAATTTTTAAGTCATCTCTTCGTTATGCATCATAACGGAGTAGAGATTATAGATTATAGATATAGATATCAAACTTTTATTCGTAGAAAGTTTATTAAAAATTTAAGAAACTTGGATAATTTCTTTTAAATATGACTTTCTAAGTTGAGTCGTTTTTTTTATATATCAAGTACAAAACAAACCAACCTTTATAATCTAAACTGCATTAAGATTTTTCTCGTAAGAGGACTCCCGAAGTTCCAATGGTGACGTCCGTTACTTCTCATCAATTTTGTCCCATCTTCATCTCATTACTTTTAAAATTGATTTTCAACTGACACAACACTACCAACAATATCACTTCTTCATCACTTTAATTTTTTTTTATCATTATCCAACCATTTAATAAAAATAAATTAATGGCTTGGATTGGTTGAGATTTACAACCATCGTCTCTCTCCTCGTCTCTACCTCGTCAACTAACCGACATACCAAGCCGATTTCCCTAACCGACGAGGGGGTACTATGGCGTTACAGAAGTGACTTACGTCGCTTTGCAATGTGACGAACCATTGGTAACCCTCACATGTCAACTAAATTCATCAAACATGACAAAAATGTATAGATAATAAATCAAGCATAACAATATATATATATATATATATACTAGAAGATTACCCGCGCAATGCAACGGGGCGATGGTGGCGGGGGCGAGACGTGAGAGGTGAGAGGTGAGTGGCGACTGGTGGTGATGGTGGTGGTGGTGGGATGGGGTAGGGTATTGTAGGTATTTTAAAGGATGAGGATATGTAGGTATTTTAGATTTTTAGGCGGTGTTATTGAAAGAATAATATTGGTATTTTAGATATTTGAGTGATAAATAAGGAAATGTTTAAATTTTTTGAAAATTAAGACACTAAGCATCTCATTTATAAGGTAGTATAGATATATATATATATATATATATATATATAAATCAACCTAAGAAAAAAAGATGACCATTAGGGTGAAGGGTGTGGTTGCTGATTTGCCAATATTTGGTAAGGTGGTAACCAATGGGTGAGTGACATGTGACATCCCAACAAAACTGTCAAAATAAACCGAAAAGAACCAATTCAAGAGGGGCGGTTGCTTATTTTCACCAATTTTTACCAACTACATACATATAATATCAATGTTTGTTGTACAAGTTGGCTATGCATGCAAAAACAAACCAAAAAAAACCACTATCGGCTCCACTAGGCCGATTATCCCATTTCTTGCCACAAACCAAAAGGAACCACAAAGTAGGGGGTAAGGAACCAATGTGCCAATTTTTGCCGATAAAGGAACCGAAGGAAATCAACCGACCACACCCTTCACCTTTAAAAACGCACGATGGAAGGAAGGAAAAAAAAAAGTTAGTACAGTCGTGTCGCCCAGATGAATCTGAAATTTGATTAATCTTACCTCAATTACATTACAAAAAGTCATCATTAAACCCATATACAATTCTACTTGACCCATGGACTCCATGGAGTAAGGCTAAATTATTCAAGTACGAATAGGACTGCTAAGTTTTAGATTTTTCTTGTTTCACAATTTAAGCTACGTGATGATTAGTTGATTACTTTAGAAGGAAAAATAAAAAGAAAAACGATTTTAGGTTAATTTGCTGATAAACCATCGTACCTATATAGCCCTTCTTTTGCAACGTGTGATGTTTTTCAATTTTTGTTTTCGGTATAGTAATAAACTTGTTTAGCTAAAAGCTTAAATGCTTTATTCACTTTTACTAGCATAAATGTCATTTTTTTACTTAAAACAAAACGGGTGAGGTTTTTCTTGTTCAGGTTATTCATGGATGGCGAATCTTTTTAATCAAATGTGGGCGGCCTAATCATGGTGTTCCCGTGATTGTTTCTAACAATTTCCTTAGCTATGTTTACCTAGAGAGTTTTCAAACCTAATATCAATGGTGAGGAAACGGAATATCTGACCACTAGGGTCACCTTGGTGTGGTAGTTTGATGTGAGCATACACACATTAAACATACATAGTTGAGTACTTTCAACATGTGTTACTTATTTCTAGCTCGATCGATAACTCGATAGTTTATGAGCTATAACGATACCAAGATATGGTAGATCCTTCTGCTTTTATAGCGCGATGTCCTTTATCATGACAGAATTCCAAAAAACAGGAAATGCGTCATACAGGTCATTAAATTTCATACTGTATAATATCATGAAAAAAGTTAATGTTACCGACATGCTTATCAAAAAGGAATTATGTAAAACAAGAACGCGAATTTACAAATAGAGAATTATAACTAACTAGTAAGAGAAAACTAGATATACATGCAGACATGATGAAAACAATTTCAGTATAAACTAAAAATATATCTTATTAAACAATACAAATACAAAGCTAATCAGGATAAATCTCCTTAAAAAAAACATACACACACAACTAGTAACAAAAACTTAGTACTGCCACAAAAACGCGCCCATGGAAAACTTCCTCTTCTGGTTCACGTCCCCGGTTATCGGGAGGCCATAAGATTTGAGCAAGCAATCAAGCTTCCACTCGGGCATAGTCTCGTATTCTGCTCGTGTGTATCTTGGGTAGTGCAGTGGCATCTCGAAATAACCACAACGATCTTTTACTTGATGGCCATTAGGGATCGGATGTGCCAAAGACCCCATTCCTTTTAATTTGCTGCTTTGTTTTATTTATATTCTTGTCTACAAACGAAAGTTCCCCAATGTTGGTATTTATAGGCTGGAAAACGAGCTAAAATGTGACGAGTTGTTACGAGTAGGTTGTAAAGTAAATACGGAGAAAACAATAGATGGCGATGGGCTAAAGAATATATATTGTTTTATTGTCTTTGCCTCTTTGGTGTTGTAAAGTTAACAAGAAGCATTTTTTTTTTATTATATGCTTTTATGAAAATTGTATTATATATTAACACAACAGAAACACGTCAACAAATATGGCATCTTTATTTTTATTTTTTGGGTTTAGGGTCTTGGAATGTAATGAATTATACATGAATATTTATGTTGTGTAATGAACTATTCGGGTGTTCATTGTATGTAATGAACTTTTAAATCCCAGGCATTGGATGTACCCGACTAATAAAAAAACTTACAAATTGACAACATAAAACGCAACAGCTTGTATGGTTGCCATATATACCCGGGTACATTCAATAACTGGGATTTGAAAGTTTATTACATACAATGAACACCCAAGTAGTTCATTACACAACATAAACATTCGTATATAGTTCATTCCATTCCGAGACCTAGACCCGTATTTCTTTTGTTCAAATATAAATGAACGATCAATCCATTATCAATCTTTGCCCATCGGTTTTATGATCAACATGATAGAATGTAAATACTTTTGTAGTTATACTTATGTGACCTCGACCGATTTACATTATGGAAATGCATATACTCGGCAGAACTTGTTTTCCCGAGTTTCAATTTTTCATTTTCGCAAATGGTTAAGTTGGCATTTTTTTTCCTTGACAAAATATATACAATTAAGTTCATTGTGTATCACGCCATGTCATGATACGTAGTTGTATTTGTTAACATCAATGAAATGGGATAATAAAAACTAACGATTGTCTAGATATAGCCCTATCAAATAATTACATTATTTAAATCAACTTACGAATTAAGTTGTAATTTGGCCCATTTATTTTTATTATTTCTAGTAATTATATAATTAAACTATGTGTGTATAAAACTATTGGCTGTGGTGAACAGAGGTCTCCCTTAATTAATGATTGGTGAGGGGAAGAGTTTGGTATGGACATCAACTTTTTAGGCCACACATGGTTGTACCAACACGATGCCATAGACGAGAGGTAAATAGTTAGTGTCTGGTGGGTGGTTGGTTGTTAGTCGCGTGTAATAAATAGAGAGTTGTTGCATGAATGTGCTTACTAAACAGGCCAGATTAACCTGTTACTACAAAGTCTATGATTTTTCATTTTTAATGGATCTGGGTGAGTTTTTCTCTTCAGATTTTTAGGTTATAGGGGATTCCCATTGAGTGGTTTAAATTGGGGATCTATTCTACGAGGGGGCTCTCTAGCGCGGACGCGGTTAAGACAACGTATGCTAGACCTCTCGTCATTTGCAAGTAATTCATACCTTTTTAAAAAACTACAAGTCTATGATCGATTTACAAAAAAAAACCGTAATAAAACTCGATTTGAGTACGATGTGTCCTAATCAAAACTTAATTAGGACTCATCGAAGGCAAAATTGGGTACTCATTTTTAGATAAAAATGTGGCACTTTTTCACACAATTATATAACTTGTTAGTGAAGTGCTCTTAATTTTATCTGGCCTTGTTATTTTTCTTTCTAGATTTTGGTTAACTAATCCATCAGTCCAGACTCCAGAGTCCACATACCAACTCGAACATCCAAATAGAGAGTGAAATGTCCACACAAGGATAAATCATTTATTTTAGGATTTTTCAGGAGTCCAAAATCCAGATATAACCGGTGTAGAACTATTTAATACTTTAGAGTTTAGCCCATACTTAGCCCAACTGATGAACTAAGGCTTTGATTTCAACCCAATGGACCTAAACCATCCATTTATACGACCTAAAAAAAAAAGTTTCCAAGAACATCTCCAATACATTTTGACCGAAATCTTTTCGTATGATACATATATCTAAAATTCATATGCTTAAACATGTCTAAGGCCGATCCCAACAGACCATGTTCTCACCCAAATTCTGGCCAAATTCTATGGAGAACGAGAGAGAGAGAGGTGGGGTTCGGACGATGTAGTGTGTGTATGAATTGTGTTTAAATAATAAAATATGTATTTAGAAAGAATTGTGGTATTGTTGGTAGAGGGTGTGTTCTGGAAGGAAGAAGTAATGTGGCAATGAGGATTTGGGGACGTTAGTGGTATTGTTGAAAGAGACCTAATCAACTCAACTTTTAACACATGAATTTCACTTCTTTTATTTTCTCATTTTTTTTTTCCAATATTGTCATGTGCTTTGATCTCTTTCTTAGGCATGTTTAGACCTGTGAGTTTTAATCATATATATCATTATGGGAAATCTTTTTAATATTCAAAATTTTCTTTTCAAAGACTTGAGTTATTGTTAAAAATAAAAAAATAATAAAAAAAACCTTGATCAAACGGTTTTATATCAAAAAAATTGATATGGACCAAATCAACTGATAAGAGAGTAAATGCACTATAAAAACAATTGTTAGAAAAGACTTTTGGGAGAATTTTTATATTTATCCTTTCTAAACCGCCCAAGCTAGATATTATATATGGTCAAGTACAAGTTTGTAATTCCCCATGTATAATGTTTTTGAACTATGGATCAATGTTTTAAAAACCAGTTTTTTAAGTGAATCGAAAAACTTTTCGTGTCTGGATGGACCGGTCCAATCAGCGGGTTTAACCGGTTGGGTATTTTAAAATTTTATTATTTTCTATAAAAAATGCTATTAAATTTGTTACAATTCAACGAAAATAGTCATAAATGATACCAAATAGGTATTTCATAAAAACAAATATAAGTTTTAAAGTTGACAAACAAAGAATAACAATAAAATATACACAAATTCATAATAAAAAAATCAAAATAAATTTAAAAAAGAAAAAAGAAAACCGGTTGAACCGGAAACACTAATACGTTTTACATACATAAAATCTAATACTTTATATATTAAACATCATCCATGCATCTGATGCTATTAATAATATACAATTTTTATGTTTGCAGTTACCTATTATTAGGCCATCTCCAATGGCTTTTACAAAATGCCCCAACATACTGGCCACCTCAGCAACACGTCAGCAAACTGTTCTAGCATACTGAACCAACAAACTGAACTTATTTTGCCTCCAACCCAGCATACTGAAATAATACACTATTATATACTTATATATATATATATATATATATATATAAACGTTGGGCATACTGAAATGTCAGTATGCTGGGAAACAAATTAGAGTGTCAAACTGATGGGCATACTGAAGCTCCAATGGTGACATACTGAAACTTCAGTATGCATACGGGTGGGCATACCACCATTGGAGATGGCCTCATGATGTAACTTGCTAGTTATTTTAGTTACTTAGAAATTTCAAAATAGGTCCTAAGATTAATGTTAGCAGTACTAAATATTAATTTGATTTGATATCTAAGTAACACAAGTTTTTTTTTATTTGTTTTTATAGGCTGTGCCTTTATATCTATCGGGAGATAGCTCCGTACCAACATCGTGGGGCTCTCAACGTTATGTTTCAACTCACCATCACCATAGGAATTCTGGTTGCAAACGCGGTGAATGTTGGATTTTCCCATATCGAAGGGGGATGGGGGTGGCGGTTGAGCTTGGGCGGCGCTATCGTCCCTGCTATATAGCTTTAATCATTATTGGTACACTTGTAGTTCCTGATTCTCCAAACTCTCTTCTAACGTGTAAAGCTACAAGAGGCAAAAGAAAATTTACTAAAAATACGTAGGGTTGACGATGTCCATGAAGAATTCAAAGATCTAGTTGCAGCATGCGAATAATCTAAAAAGATTGAAAACCCGTTCTATAACCCGTTGTATAATCTGTTTTTCAATAGAAAATACAGACCACAAGCAACTTTAGCGATCCTAATTCCATTCTTCCAGCAATTCACAGGAATGAATGTGTTCATGTTCTACGCACCGGTTTTATTCAAAACAATGGGTTTTGGAGATAATGGTGCACTCGTTTCAGCTCTAATCACCGGGATCGTTAACATGGTAAGCAACTATTGTTTCAATTCTCACTGTTGATAAATTTGGAAGAAGGTTTTGGTTTCTTGAATGAGGCATTTAAATGTTAATTTGTGAGGTAACTAAACAAAAGAATTACTAACTTCAATTGTTTTTTAAAAGGCTTTTAAATTAAATGTTTTCTAGGTCTTAAGCTCTATAAAAGACTTAATTAATTTACTTGATGTTAATATTTGTAGGTTGGGATTACTATTGCTATTGCTTCAAAGTTTGGGTTAAACGGAAACCCTCGGGAGCTTCAGGGGTGGTATTCAGGACTTGTTGTTGCAGCCATATGCATATACATTGCAGGGTTCGCGTGGTCTTGGGGTCCATTGGGTTGGCTTAGACTAATGGGAATGGTGGAAGGACGGGACGCCCTGCTGTACCTTTTTTGCTTTTTTTTTTTTTTTAGTTTATATTTTTATTATTATTATATTATTGTGTGTGTGTCTAAAAACAAAGCGCCCGTTCCATTTGTAAAGTTGCACGCTTTTTAAGATAAAAGAACGCCGGGGCGTTCCGGAGTCAAAAAGTGCAAACAAACGTCCTCACTCCTGATGGTCTTATGCCTAGTGAAATCTTCCCACTCGAAGTCAGATCCGCGGCGCAAGGTTGTTAATGTTTTTGTCAACATGATCTTCACCTTTTATATTGCTCAAATCTTCCTTCAAATGTTATGTGCTTTTAGGTAATTAAAAAAAGAATATATAAGTATAATTTGATTTTTCATTACTTTTGATATTTAGAATTTTCAAATCACGTACGATAATCATGCCACTCATGTTTGCGAGGAATCTTTTTGAAATAATTCACGCTGTAATTATATATTTTGTTTTTTAGCTTCCTGTACGTTTTGGCTTTTACCTTTTTAAATATTTTTCATCTCATATGAGGCTGTCTATTTTCACCAGGTTAAAAGCTATTTTTACCACTTTCACGTATAAAACAGTTGTACGGTATGCAGTATTACTTGTACATGTTTTCGTCTCTTGTGGTAGAAATAGCAATGCCCTCTCATATTCTATTGTATTTAAAAGGGCCATCTATTTCCACCTCCTTTTTTTTTCTCCTATTTACACCTCTTTCTGTGCATTAAACAGTTGTACGGTATGTATTATTTGTTGTACATTGAGGGTGTATTTAGAAAAAAAGAGATGAAAATAGGAGCACCCATTTAAAATCGCCATGTCTATTTCCATAGGGAGCGAACCAAATAATAATAATAAACAATCTATGCTTGTTGCTGTAAAAGGTGTGTTTTGTTGCAAGTAGTATATAATATGGGGAAGATGAATATAAGGTTGTTCCATACCTAAGCTTAGATATAAAACCCTCATATTTTTGTTTTTTAATCCATAAAATTCATGGGGTCCATGTCATTTATTTATTATCCAACAAATATTAAAAAATTGGTATGTCAGGGGTTCCATACCTAAGCTTAGGTATGTGACAGCCTTATATTCACTTTTGCCAATATATAATGGCGTTGTATTTTATTTTTTTTTTGAACATTCAACTGGACGGCTAACCCTTGAGTTACCTGTAGTGACATCCAACTGGGCAGTATGCAGTGGCTCAAGGCACTAGCGACCGATGAAGTCTGGGAACCACAGGAGAGGGAAAACCCACCAATTAAACCGCTACTGAAGGCTCGATATTTAATTAGAGGTAAAACCGTTGCCCCATCGACTCGAACCCTGGTGGCTATCCAGGGAGAGCTTCATTGAAGGACTTGGGTACCACTGGGGTTTGAGCCTAATGGTATGTATAGTGTGTGTCCAGGGGTCACTTTCCATTCCTGATGTGTAGTGTGCGTCCAGGGGTCACTATCTGGGATGTATAGTGTGTGTCCAGGGGTCACTTTCCATTCCTGATGGACGTGTTTTCGCATTTTGTTGCAACTTCAATTGTTGATAAGGTTTTGCCCATTTTGTTGTAACTTCAATTGTTAATAAGTTTCAATAATATATTTTATTGTTCCAATAAAATGATAAATAAATAAAAATAAATCGGACAGGCCTCCTAAACCTTGCCCATTAGCTTTTCGATTAACTAACAAGAACATATTAAGGGGTTGGTATCAAACCCTCCAACCCTCATTTGTAGGCATCATCAACCTTTCAAATAAACTTAGGAAGTATTAGAAACCACGTTATATTAAATTAATAAACATATTATATTAGATTAAAATACACTATAATTAACAAACTTATTAATTAATTAGCTTAATACAATATAACTATTAAAAACGTTCAATATTAAACTTAATATAAGTAATAGTTTAGGGGATGAATTAAAACTTATTAAAATAAATTAACAAAGAAGAGAAAAGAGTCTTCTTCTGTCTTCTACCTCACCTGCAACAAAGAATTTTTTATTTTTTATTTATTATGTCATTCATTTACCACCATTAAAATAATAAAACAAAGAAGAAAAACATAAACCTACCATTGAAAAAGGTGCAACGGTAAAAAAAATGAGTGAGGGATGGAACTCGGTTGCGTGCAAAACCATACCGTATCCATATGCCGCACCCTCGGCGACGGTGTTACCGCGTGGTATAGGTTTAAGCCGCGTATCATGTAGTGGGTGATGCCAACCCCCTCAAAAGCCATCTTATTCAATTTATGCCTCACCATCATTCCACCACAAGTCCACAATCATACTCATAAGGATGCCAGGGCAAATTTATCTTTAACTCAAATTAACACTCCAATAGTATTTAATTATTTTAAGTAAAATGTTCAAAGTTGAGACATGCCATAAAATATTTAAGTATGACTCCGGATTTCTATCAGCCACCTCTATACACGTCCTCAACGATTTGATGTTAATCATATGCTTTATGTTTTCTGTTTCTATAATCTATCTTATAGGCACCTATGCGATTCTCGGACGTCAGGTATGTTTCCCTTTCCCTTACATTTTTATTATTCTTCCCCACTTGGCCGGAGGTCCCTATGTAAGCAGTTTCTCTACCTTTAGGTAGAGGCAAGACTGTCTACATCTTACCTCCCTCATACCCCGTTCCGATAAGGATTGGGTACTGTTGTTATTGTTGCAACTTCATAAGATAGCAGCTACTGAATGGATCGGATGACCAATATTCATGTACATTGAACCAAATCATCCTAAAATGATTTTCTAAAACTTTGAAACCAACACCATATTCTTGTTTTAAATATGCTTCCTTTCAATTTAGTATATATTTCATACAGTTAAAACTCTATAAATTAATACTCGATTAATTAGTAACTTGGATAAATTATTATGTAACTAAGTACGTACTGTATATCATATGTTATCTTTGACGATGTTTTAAAAGATTACATAATAAATAGAATATACTTTATGTTAAAAAAGGTATACCTAACAGTCTAACACCACTAAAATAGTACAATGATTCCAAGTTAAACAGATTTTGGATAATTTCACAACGTACCTTTTAATAAAGTTACTGTAAAATTTTGTTTTTATTTCATACCATACCTACCTCCTTCGTACTAGAGATATGTTATTTTAATTCATTAAATTAAATTTAAAAAAATACTAATTGGCACATGTTCTTTAATAATTGAGCGATCCATTTTATATAGAAATAGAAATCCCTTAGCTTATAAATAGAAACCAAAAGTATACGTAGAGATCACACCAAGGTTTCTTTGATACACCTATCATGTCTTCTTCCCTACTTTTACTAACCTCTTCATTTACTACTTCTCATTCCAAGCCAAACACTTTCAAGGCTCGAACCAATCAAACTCAAGGGTTCAGAGTCTCATGCAACAACGTAAAACCAACAAATGAAAACAACGATAACCAAATCATACTTCCCGAAACCCAAAAACTTATCCTCCCCAACAATGTAGACCGAAGGAACCTCCTTGTGGGTCTCGGCGGTCTCTGCAC
>JAOEHQ010016965.1:0-15185 GCA_025447715.1 Asclepias incarnata
TAATAGGGTTTAGTACTTCAAAATGTAAGCAACTTATCTCGTTTTGTCATTGTGGGTATGCAACTTTAATCTTGTGCGTTGTATGTAAATAACTTGTTATTTTGATAAAATCATGTAACATTTTTACTTGCACCAATCATATGTACCCAGCAAATTGTCCAGGAGAGGTGTTTGTACCAGCGTAAAACTTCACCGGAAATAAAAGGCCGTGAGGGCTAGCCGTTGGTTTTTCTATGAAGCGGGCTCTTGAACTACGTTTTGGCCTGTCAACTTATGAGAATCATGAAGCCAATTTGTACAAGCTCAAGCAAACGACGACTGTCGCCGCCTTCCAGTCAGAGTTTGAACATTCTCAAAAACACCTGGCCAAAATTACTATTCACAACCACACTACCCTCCATGACACCTACGCCTTAGCGAGGTTGATCGAGGACATACTCTTTACCAACCCTAAACCCAAACCTTCTTACACTCCCAAGACCACACTCCTAACTAACTGAGCTTCCAACCATCCACCCCCAATTCCCTTCACCACCCCACTCCTTACCTCTCCTCCAAAACCTTCACCCCCAATTCCCTTCACCAGGCTTTCTGCTGAAGCATTGCAAAAGAGAAAGGCCAAAGGCCTAATTAGTTGCAAACCTAGTCTTCCTACATTTCTCGTATATTCAGAACTGAATTTTCTAAAGTTTTAGGAACAGTTTCAGAATGAGTTGCCTGGTTTGATTGAAACCTACACCAATAGCATTGGGAAAACACAAAGTGATGGCTTGACAAGTTATCTAACTTGGGCGTTATACAATTTTATGTAGAAATTAAAAGACTTCAGGTTTGCACTTTTCAGATGATGAAACACTTCATTCAGACGAAGAAAATTGTGTTTCTGCTGGCAGATGGGTGAGCAGCTATTGTAGTTGCCCCAATTCCTCTTTTAAATGTTTTATGATGTTAAATTTGCTGAAGATGTTATAATTGAATATGCTAATTTAGTGCCACTTTCTATGTTTTTTGTTCCTTTATATGGACACAAATTTAGGATACTTCAGATGTTTGGTCAATGGTTGGGACACACTTGTAGTGCCAATTGGTATCGAAAAAAGGCGTCATATATTGTGAATGCATAGTCATGGCCAAACATATGCTGCCTGCATTTTAACAATTCATGTTAACTTGTAGATGATGTCTCTATAGACACCATTTTGCTGGAATGTGTTGGTTCAAACATTAACGGTCAAATATATGCGTCCTATGCGTCTGGAAATAAAAGAAACTCCCCTACGCCACCATATAGACGCCTCGCTCGTAGAAGCGTCGGTTCATGATGTGCGTCCGACGTGGGTTTAGACGCCCTACTGCATGAGCTCTAAGATACATTGTCATTGTCAATGTTCTGTGTGTTCTGTTTAATTGTCATATCTGATTGTGGGTACTACAATTTGTATTTTTTTGTTGTGTAAGGTAACCACGTTATATGTGCAACCCATAGTTGATTTCTATTTTTAACCACCATTATTATTTTTAATTTATAATAATTTTATGTTTGTCTAAATATATTTAGCATAGCCGAAAGGGTTATGTTTAGAATTGACACTTTTTTAATTGGGTTTAATGCCTAAAATTCTAAAGGAAAATAAATTACTCATGTTAGTAAAATCTTGGGTGGGAACATTAAAAATCGGGGAAAATATCATATATCCCTTCCTAAACCTCCTATATATAAATATTATATATACCAAAAGTACAAATTTCAATACATCATATACTATGGTTATGAAACATGCTTTAGGTATATATGATATTTAATGGTTTAAGTACATCATATACTATGGTTTTGAAATATGCTTTAAGTATATATGATATTGGGCTTAGTACTTCAAAATATAAGTAACTTTACACGTTTTGTCATAGTGGGTATCTAACTTTAGTTCTGTGCATTGTATGTAAGTAACTTATTATTTTGATCGAATCATGTAAAAGTGTATACGTGGCAAATCATATGAGCTGACACGTGCAAGTTTTTGATTAGTGCAAGTAAAACTGTTACATGATTTGATCAAAATAACAAGTTATTTACATACAATACACATAATTAAAGTTAGATACCCACTATGACAAAACGTGTAAAATTTCTTGCATTTTAAAGTACTAAGCCCTATGATATTTAATGGTTTAAGAAAGGTATACATAAAATTCACTCAAAATTGAAAGGGAGACTAATTGCTGGAGTGAAAAGATGATACTTTTAATGTGTTATGTATTAGCGGAAAGGAACAAGATTTTTTCAAATAAAACATGAAATTTGAGAACTCACTTGTATGATATACTACCAAATTTAGACACAAACACACACACACACAGATATATATGTGTGTATATATATATATATATATATATATATATAAGGAAAGGTTATGGCAGGAAGTGTCTTAAAGTGTGAAGAATGCGAAGTGTTCTATTTTTCATTTTCTACAGCTTCCATCTCTTCCCCACCACCACCGGCCTTCTTCCCCCGCCACCCCCAACCACCACCATTGTCGGAAACTGTGATATGGTACGGGGCGCAACCCTTAATCGAACGGCTACGCCGTTCAGGGGGGCTTTGTCCTTACCGGTACAGCATTTATAAAGAGGTTGGAAGCCGGACGCATCTGGGGATGGTCTGGATTTGATGGACGGCGGCGATCCAAGAGATAGTGTGGTGGTTTGATACGGTACGGGCGCTGCCCTTAGTACCATGGCTCTGCCATGGATGACAGGGATGAAGTTAAGATGCATTTATTGTTAACTAAGATGCAGTTAATAGTTACTATTAAAATGCATCTTAGTTAACACTAAAATGCAGTGTCGATAGGAAAAAAAAAGGTACTTTTTCTAACCGACACTGCATTTTAGTAATATTTAAGATGTATTTTAGTGCATTTTAACACACTTCGCACATAAACCTACATCAATATATATATATATATATATATATATATATATACATACATATATATATATATATACATATATTTATTGATGTAGGTTAATGTACGAAGTGTGTTAAAATGCAAAGTGTGT
This sequence comes from Asclepias incarnata, assembly GCA_025447715.1. Lineage (NCBI taxonomy): Eukaryota > Viridiplantae > Streptophyta > Magnoliopsida > Gentianales > Apocynaceae > Asclepias > Asclepias incarnata. The sequence continues at coordinate 3,061 of JAOEHQ010016965.1, forward strand.
TAACTTAGCACATATCATATAAGTATTAAGGCAACGGGCCTAGAACTCACAACCGTTAGGTACAAATAAAGCAGGGGCATCCCAACTGATTTCGGCACCTAAAGTGAAAATAGGAAATGGAGGTTATCAATTAAAACTTATACATACTAATAATCGACTATACTAAAGTTTGGACACATATTTGGTTTATCTGTTTACAACTCGTGTCAACAGTAAGAAAGAGACCCTCAAAAATAGACTCAGACTTTATTTGGGTTCAGAAATGGATTTTTATACAGTATATACAAGTGCGCACCAAAATGGCACCTTAAAAAGTCAAAAACCTAAAATCGTATGCTATAGCAGATTTTACTCTTTTAAAACATCCAGAAATAAGGCATTTTTAAGGTGTTCATTTTGGTTAAATGAGCCTGCTACTGATGCTCATTGTGTACTCCCATAAATAGTGATCAATATCATCCTGTGCCAACAGTAGAATAGAAGCTGGAATGGTAGGTAGCAATCAAGGACATGCAGTTTATTAGGACATTGGCTCAAATCTTGGTCTCGTCGTGTCTCTTGGGTTCTTAATTAGGTCATGATCGAACTAAATATCATGTAACTTACTGAGTTGACAACTTGGAATTGGATGGGCTCATAGCTAGGATACCCAAGTCCTACTTTAATAAAAGCTAATGTTGTTTACTTGCATCCAAGTAACTCTTTTAGATAAGCACACGCACTTTCATTGTCATACACGGTGAGCAAAAGAAGCCCGATTGAATCAATGATCAGTATAAGCAAAGACCATTTAACTCCTCCAAACTCGAACTTTATAAATGTATACCAACCAAAGAAACATTCTATGGGAAGCTTCCTTGTGAAATTAATATGGAACATATACGAAACTTGCATTGCAATATTCAAAACCTAAAAGAGAAAATAGAGTCATTTATGCTTTTAAGTTAGGGAAGTCAATAGTTCTTAAAAAGAACTTAACTTTCATTATCGTCTTCTGACAACATATATGGGGCATAAAGTCTTCAAATACTAAAATGGAACGACTACAAATCACTAATCAAGTGTGTCATTTGCGCCTTACCAAATTATCTCTTCAAGTTTAATCTAATTTAGCATTTATGCCTTTTTGATTATATACTTAGAGTCTCTCTCCGAAAGTATTGTATAAGAGATTCGTTTACTCCTATATTTTATGTCTATAAATTTCGCTATTCAATAAGACGTATAATATAAATGGGAACTCATTTAGGTGGTTTGGCCATTAGTTTGCCTTAGGGTGGGCTAGGGGGAGTTTGACTTTCCAATGTCTAAGGTTCGAACATTGACAAGGTAGAGTTTTCTTCCTCGAGGGTTTAAATTGGGACCTGTTAACGCAGACCCGGTTAAGACAATGCATACTAGACCTCCCGATATTCGCGAGTAATTCACACCTTAAAAAAAAATGTACGTTATACTTGTTTGTAGGTATTGAAACAAATTAATATCACTTTTGTGTGTGTATATATATACTGACAAATATACGGCATAAACAATGTTTGGAATATGATTCATGTGCGAGGATGTTGAGTCATCGGGCAAGGAGCTATGCGGTGTGTGCTTTGGGTACCAATATAATACATGGATTAAGGTGTTCCTACCCACTCACACCGTTTGACAAAAACAAATTCAATTTCAAAATACCTAATACAAATATCGTTAAGTAATTAACAACTTAAAGATAGTGTTATTCTAAGAATTGCATGTATTTTGAACCTGTATACCCCACCAAATCCACCTTCACCCAGAGCCGGTTTTGAAGATTTAAGGGTCTAGGACGAATTAGGAAAAAAAGACTCATGTCCCCTAACAAATTCAAATATATAAACAATTTTTTTTTATATAAATGACGACTAAATTTATAATTCTTTTTAAATTTTGTGCGCCTAAAAAAAATAGACTCGGAATGGGGGTCGGGTTTGTCCCTCCCCAGGGTCTCCCCTGCTTTACTTATTTTATAATTAATATTAAAAATAGGCTCGGAATGTGGGTCGGGTTTGATAGAATACTAAGAGACATAATTGATTAGAAATACTTTTAGAGGGAAATAGTTATAGAAAATAAATATAAATATAAAATTGTTGAGCTACATGAATATAATATAGTAATATATTTGTAATTAAAATTAAACTTTTAAGTGCAATAAGTTTTATATACCCGTGAATTAGATCAACCGTAGACTACCGACCATTGTTACCTCTTACTAACTGATGTTTATGATTTAAATTATTAAAACTGTTTTACACCATAAATTTTTTTATTTTATTATTATTTAGAAAAGTCATATATCATTGTACGAATACAATTTCAGTTGTTTATAAAATGTAATAGTTACTTTTTTTCTCTTCTTTGTTGACGTTTATCAACTTTTATAAACCCTTTTGGTGAAATTTTTATTTTTATATATATGATGAAAAATAAAAAGGAATCCGATAAGAATGAAATTTGAAAGTAAAAAGGAAGTTAGAACTGAAATGAAATCAGATGATGAAATAGACCTCTGAGAGAAAGAGAGAACCCTGCCCAGTGCCCACTTTCTCCCCTACCAAACAACCACATGTTCCAATCACTCTCTTTCTCAATAAATAATATTCACACTCATCCCACAATGAATCCATACAAACTATAAATTATATCTAATCTATCTGTTCTAACTATTTTTCCATTATTATTATTATTATTAAACAACACATACAAAGCCACATTTCTAAAGTCATTGTGTGACTGGTAATTTCAATGCTCTCTTATTCTTGTTTTATACAATTCACTTGGTAATGTCGTTTCATTATACCTTGTCACTTTCTATAGTTTTTTTTTTTTAATTCTTTCATAGCTGTAAATATGATAAGATCTTCATTGTTAATTTATTTTTGGATGGATTATTTGATGTTTATTTAATTCTATATTATATATATATATATTGGTGGTTTTTCAGCTTAGCTCACAATGTGTTCGTTAAAATGCTTATCATACAGAATTCGTGTCTAAATTGTTGCTTTTATGGTATATATTTGGTGGGTTTTAATTTTAGCCCACAATGTGTTTGTTAAAATGCCTAAATGAACTATCATATGGAAATTGGTTTATGCTTTTTTGTTTTGTTTTGTGTTTAATTGATTTTGCAGGTGGGATTTTCTGAGGGAATTGGCAAATTAGACTAATAAATAAATGGTTGTTGTATAACAAATAAATAAAATAAATAAATCATTTCTGGATTTTGTTGAAATAAAGAAATCAGTAACATGTTGTGTGCTTGTTCTGGAGAGCAATTTAAGGTAGAAGAGCCGATTACTCGTTCACCCGAGTCGTTGGCAACGAGGGATTTCTCCGCTAGTGCTCTTTCCTCTCGAACTGGCACTGGAGACTGGGATTCAAAGTTTGAAGATGCTCAAGTTGATGAAGCTGAATCCACTCTTAAAGAAGCCCTCTCTTTAAATTATGAGGTGAAATATCAACTCTTCGCTTTTTTTTGTTTTCGAATAAATTTGTTAGCTAGTGATTGTCGGATTTTGTATGACAAATATTAAGATGTCTTATGTTATATGCATTTTAAGGAAGCTAGAGCTCTGTTGGGTAGACTTGAGTACCAGAGGGGCAATTTTGATGCTGCCCTTCAAGTTTTTTACGGGATCGATATTAAAAGTTTGTCACCGAGGATGATCAAGGCGATTAGTGACAGGACCATACAACGGAATTCAAAAGCTAAAAGGGAAAATATCGTGGTAGGTTTGATGTCGCTTCATTCGGTTAGCCTGCTTCTTGAAGCAATCTTACTTAAAGCAAAGTCACTGCAAGAGATGGGCAGATTTAAAGGTATGATATCTACCCTTTGTTTGTTATTATTCTTATAATTAATACAATGTATCAGATCTCTTATCCTGATGACTTTAAATTTGACTTTGTTTTGTTCTATTAGAAGCTGCAAAGGAGTGCAAGATGATTTTGGACGTAGTTGAATCGGCGTTACCGAATGGAATCCCTGAATCAATAGCAGAAGACTGTAAATTGCAGGAAATGTTTCACAAGGCGTTAGAATTGCTTCCTAAGCTGTGGATAGAAGCTGGGAATTTAAATGAAGCTATTATCGCATATAGAAGGGCTCTAGTTAAGCCTTGGAATTTAGACCCACAAAGATTATCGACCTTACAAAAGGACTTAGCCGCTATATTACTTTATGGAGGCGTTGAAGCAACTCTCCCTGAAGCCAAACCATGGGAGCCGTCTTATCCTAAAACCAACATAGAAGAAGCACTTCTTTTGCTGTTTATACTCATGAGAAAGGTATCATGTGGAGAAATAAAATGGGATCCTGAAATTATAAGCCATTTGACTTTCGCGCTGTCTACATGTGGCCAATTCGAGTGTTTGGCTATTCATGTCGAGCAGCTTCTTCCCAGTGCATATAAACGTACCGAGAAGTGGTATTTTCTCGCTCTTTGTTACTGTGCCGCTGGTCAAGTTGAACCAGCATTGAACATGTTAAAGAAAATTTCAGGGTCTTCTGAAGCAGAGCACGAACCCCATATTCCTTCTCTTCTTTTGGGGACTAAGTTATGTTCTCTTGATCCTAATCATGCTCATGAAGGGATAAATTTCTCCCGTAAAGTGATTGAGTTGAGCGATCATGCAAATGGACATTTCCAAAGCATTGCTCATAAGTTTCTTGGAGTTAATTACGGGAATGCAGCAAGGGTTTCTTTATCGGATTCAGAAAGAGTGTTTTACCATGAAGAAGCTGTCAACTCTCTTAATAAATCTGCTTCAGTTGGACCTAATGACGATCCTGACGTTATGTTTTATCTGGGGCTAGAAAACGCCTTGCAAAGAAATTTGGGTGTAGCATTTAGTAAGATGATGTTATATTCTGAGATGCTTTCTGGGAGCTCAGCAAAGGGTTTCAAATTATTAGCCCTAATAGTATCTGCCGAGCAACGATTTGAAGATGCCGAGACCATAGTTGACATTGCTTTGGACGAAACGGGAAAACTTGACCAATTGGAGCTTCTTAGGTTAAAAGCATTGCTTCAGATTGCTCAAAAACGGCCCAAACATGCCATAGAAACCTTCAGGATTTTACTAGCTCTAATTCAGGCACATGGCGAGCATCAGAAAGAAACCTTAAATTCTGCTGCGGTATGGATCCATTTATTTACTCTTTTGTATACTTTTATTCAAAGTAATGCATTCGTAATTGCTTACTATTTGATTTTCACCTTTATAACTACTTGATTATCATTTGAACAGGAAAAAGAGAGAAAATTGGAAATGGAAGCTTGGCTTGATTTAGCCAATATATACACCAAGCTTGGATCTTTATCTGATGCTGAAATTTGTGTTGATAAAGCCAAGTTGAAGGAGTTCTGCTATCCTCGAGTTTGGCATTCGGCAGGTTTGTGCATCAATTGTTATTCTGTTTTCAATCTTTTTGGTTTATAGATCATAAGATTGTCGTAATATGTGTGTTGTCATCTGTGGGGAATTGTAGGTTTGTTATGTGAAGCTCAATCTTTACACCAAGAAGCACTCGTTGCCTTCTCGATTTCACTTTCAATAGAACCAGATTATGTCCCAAGTATCATTGCAACAGCAGAAACATTAATGAAAATGGGTGGTACCGAAACACTTCCAATTGCAAAAAGCTTCTTGATGAACACATTGCGGTTAGAACCTACGAACCATGAAGCTTGGTTTAACCTGGGTTTGATCTGCAAGAAGGAAGGTTTGATGCAGCAAGCTGCTGATTGTTTCCAAGCTGCACATGAGCTAAAGTCTTCAGCTCCAGTTCAGAGCTTTGTGTAGTATAACTAGATTTTTGCAGATTAGAATCTAGTAAAGCGTTATTAGTTGGAGTTATGAGTCTTGTGAATACACAAAAGTTTGTATATCCATGTATGTGGCAAGAACTGTTACTAGAATTTGGTCTTAAGATAATGGGCATCTCGATTTTTGGGTAACTTCGACTTTATGATCTTCATCGCTCATCCTGCGATTCACATGACTTTGAGGTGCTTTAATTGTATACCAAGCAATACTACTTGCCTGGTTAACAAAAAGTTTGTTATACACTTATAAGCTAGTTGGCTTGAACCAGTCTGAAAGTTTTGCACTTATACCAGCTATCTAAAACTCTATAAGGTTAATGGTTGTAGCTCGTCTCCAACTAGTTTTGGATAAAAAGGCTTCTTATGATCTTGAACAACGAGCATATGAATGATTTTGTTATTATAACTTTAAACAGCATTTGACCGTGACAACCCATAACTAGTTTCGGGTAGAAGGCTCGTTGTATCATTGTCATGCATATTGTGTACTTCAATGGGTAGAGCCTGGAGGACAATTTTTGTGAGACGACGGGAGTTCTTAATAACTTCAACTCCAAGGCAAGAGGCTATAAGTCACTGTGATAGAATATTCCCTTGGTTGATATAGGACGATCGACCAACAGAAACTGGTAAATTTGATCACAACTACATGACAATAAAAGCAAAGCTCTATAATTCTTCCAACCAGATAGTGATTAGCTCAAATTAACTGATAATATTAATGTGCGGATAAGTTCTTTATGCATTTGTGATAGTTTAGTCGATGAGACGCACCTTCCGCAAAGTGTGTGTACTTGTAAGAAGCAGAGACTTGAATGCTGAACAAATTGTGATCTTTGTGTCAGGAAAGAGTATATATTGGACTTGGTTACATAGTCTTAACAAAATGAACAGAACTATGAATGCAAAGGAGGAACACATGCAGTTTCAGAAGGTAATGAAGATGTATGGTTAAACTTGTCATTTTTTAAAATTTTCTTTCGGGCACAAGAGAGTACAAAAAAAACATCTTTGAAGTTTATTACACTGTACATAATCAAATACATGGAAGTCCAAGCAGGAGCCAGGAACAAACTTTGTACAATATTTATTACCACCACTACATATAATTATTTCAGGGACAACCTTCACAAATAAACAGCTGCTCTTTAATAAATATATCTTCGCACTTCTTTATGATGATGATGATACTACAAACACTGCATACACCCAGATGGAAAAATGATAGAGTTTTAGCTGTGTCAATTATTCACAAGTATGTCGACCATCAATTTTTAGAACCGTCACGCAATTAAAAGTAACTAATGAGCCTTTAATGTAAAGCAACAGGTAGACCACATGAGTCAAAGTTACTAACTTGTTGGTACTTGGTACTGCATTGTTCACAAAAAAGAGATATTTTGATTTATTGAAATCAAACAGTTAATAAATCTATTTACTGTTTTGATAAATAAAATGGTAACAGATGTTTAATATTGATTCTACTTCCATTTAAGAAAGAAAATGTGAACATCTCTAACTACTTACGAATATACTTGATGGCGGATATTATGGTCACGAAAACTAGACGTCATCCCATCTGCCACTGCACCCACAAAATAAACAGTTTTGTCAGATCTCTAAAAGAAAACACCTGACTATCTGCTGGCTAGAGGTGCTGGAGCATGCAAACGTTCAACTGAAGAATTACATTAGTAACCAACAATCGAAGACAACGGATTCAGTAACACAAGACTTCATTGGTTAACAATTTTTACAGCTAATTTACTTTTCAGAGAAGAAATAAGGGGACGGGGGATGTGAACCGATGATATCCAATGTGTTATCATATAGGAAATGGGACTAACTTACTGAGTAAGTATGATAGTAATATAGTATGCATAAGTACAACAGTACTATTCCAAAAAAAAAAGAACTTGATTACTTTAGGGAAATCAATTATACCTTAAGAGTTGGTTCACCTCTGTTCGTATGTGCAGCCTGCTTTGCAGCTGCTTGCATCTGAGCTTTTGCAGCTCTACCTGCAGCTGATTGTGCAAATTGTTCTTGCCTGCAAATCCAGTCATGAAAATAATGAGACTATTATCAATGGGAGACCATTCTGTATGCTCTAACTTTTCACTACGAAGAGACACTTTGACATTTAAAACCAAGCAGGCTAGGTTTCCGCTCTTCTATAGATACTCCATCTGCCTCGGAGGAAAAGAATATATTTTTTAGCTTTGAAAATTCAGTCTAGTATTTCCAAACCTCAAAGCAACAAAATCACCATCTTTGACACTCAAAAGTCAAATATTTCCAAAATCGAAGGAATTCTCTTTTACAGCTTATGGTCAAAAATATTCATGTGAACTACGTGATGGAACTCATACCCATATCAAATCTGAATATTAAGACCTTTAACCTACATAGTAAACATGTAACCTTTTCTTTTACTTTAAACGGCTATTAACAGTTTTTACTACATGCCTAGATGGCTAGAAGATGATTACGTGTGTAAAGAGAGCTGTAATACAGACTTACAGCCATGCAATATACTCCCTTGGACACTTGATGTAATATTTTCCCATTCCATTTTCAATACCTCCCAAGATTTTAATTTATATCTTCGGTTTAAAAACTGATATGATGTACCTAATGTGCGTTAGTATCCTATAACACGATCAATATCGTATAACAAAATCCCCATGCCTCAATTGGTAGTAGAAACAAAAAGAAAAAAAAATGCATACTAAAGCAGAGCTTGGAATGCAAAGAAATACTGATGGCTATAATCACTACATCAATGTTTGCTTGGTTGATACTGGGTAATCTGTTCATTACTATAAACACGGATGATATGGTTTTTCCGGTGGTGGTGTGAGAGAGGGGAAGAGAGAATGTTTGGTAATACGGATATAAAGGATGATGTGCAGTGGTGGTAACATGGGCTTATAGAAGGATGAGGTGGAACAATGTGATTGGTTATATTGAATCTTAAAATGGAGTGGGGTAAATGCTTTATACAACGTATCTAGGATCATCAATCAGGTAAACATCACCGTCCATTATCAAAGTATGCATCATGCACACTGTGTAGCCGGGCAGGGCAAGACAGTGTTGGTTGACATATTACCAGATTATTTTAGTACAAAAGAAAACCCGAATGGGCACTCTCTTTTAGGAACGTAAAGACTACTAAAGTAGCTTAAAAGTGGTTTGATTGAACAACCAACGTAGTCTCTTCAATTTTGCTTAGAATTTATCGGAATAGGAACTTAGAGCATCAACATCAACATCCCAAATGCCTTATGAATTTACTACCAATAAAAACGTCTCGGTATATGATTTTAGTTTGTTCCACAAAGTTCTCTCTATATATGTTCACCTATCATATCTTGAAAATGGCTACTTTTTTGGCAAACAAAACGACTGAGCTATAAAACTAAAACTTTTATCCCTAATCCATCTGCTTAACAAACACTTAGATACGCATTGATTTGATTAATTTATATCAAACACAAAGTCAATACTAATAATCTTGGGGAATCAAAATTGACATGAACTAAAAAGTATATATATATAAAAAAAAATCAGCTGATAGTACTAAAAACTCAATGAAATTGTAGTAATCTACCAAATCAATTATTATAAATAATAAAAAATAAGGAGTAAAATGAAATACTGGTGAATTAAAATTGCCTTTTTTCAGCGGCTTCAGCAGCTTTGGCTCGAGCTTCTAAAGAAGCCCTTTGTTCTTGTTCTAATCTTTCTCTTTTGGCTTCTCCTCCACCGAAGCAATCCAAACACCCCATTTCTTTCTTTCTTTTCTTTTTTCCTTAGATGAGAATTTCGCCTTTTTTTTTTGTCAATTTGGATCGATTTCATTAAAAACAAGAAGGAAGGGGTCGGTCTTTAGAAATAAATAATAGATAATCAAATACTTTGTAAGTTACTTGGCACTTACCTTCATCTATTATGCTATATTAGTTCCACTCCTTCAAAGTTTATAAATTAACAATTTCTATCTTAGAATATTTTCGTGACTTAATGACTTAATGTTTAGGCGTTTTGATAATTTGTCCCTTTGTCTATATGATAAATTGTCAAAAAGGGGACAATTAATATTCATTTTAGCAATAAATGAATAACTTTAATTTTGCGACAATATAAAAAAAGCCACTAATCAATTTGAAACTAATGAGAAGTAACTAAATTGTTTAAAACATAATATTTATTTGATTTAAACTGATTAGTAACTCATTTTATTATCACAAAAATAATGTTACCCTTTTTGAAAAGAAAAAAAAACATTATTTGTCTTTTAGAGCATTTGTCCTTTTTATAAAAACTAACAGGTTTGAATATCATTAAGTAGAATTTTAAGGATGACTAGGAAAAGAATTCAGATTAATCACAAAAATATACCAAAAGACTCGAATTCTCTTGTAAACTAAACAGGGAAAAACACTCCGGATGACCTGTTTTACGTTTATGTAAAGATAGTAAGTAAATCTAACCAGGGGAAAAATCCCCTTTTACCCAAGATAGTAAGTACATAAACCCTAAAAAGTGACAAATATAATTATAATGCGGGAATCAAAATCAAATAAAATTTACAGTATGAGTTTGTTATCTTAAATTTCAAAGTATTGGAATAAAAAAAGGTATTCAAAGTAAACGATGTAAAATCCCCCTAACAAACTTTGAACTTCACGTATCACTTTTGTATTTGCGTTTGATATGTATTTTTTTTACTTTGAAGAATAGGTTTTGCAATAAATTTAGGCTCAAAATATATTTTTATTTTCTTTTTTGGAATTGGGTTTAAAGAACAATTGAATTATACATATAGGCTTAGGAAAAAATTTGGTGCCCTTTCTTTAAGGTAGGACATGTGCAATTGGGCTACCTGCACAAGGTTATCACCGGCCTTGGTAGGGATGGTATTTGGTACCGTACCGTACCGAATTGGTACTGAAACCGAAACCATCCCATACCCAGAACCGATTTTGTACCGAAATTATAGATATCGGTACCGAAACTATCCCTAATTCTATGTATGTATATAACTATCTATAATACTATATAAAACATTTACACCCCTCCCCCTCTCGACATTTCAAGATTAAGAACTTGAAATACCATAATACCTATGACTTCCCCACTTATATAATACCTACTCTCCTTATATATTTAGTCAAATTTTCCCACTTATATAATTACCTTATTTAATTATCAATTTAATTTATTAAGACCCGAATAAAGTCAATGGTCAAACCTATAAGGAATTTGTGAAACGAATATATATATATAAAAAGAAAAAGAAGAGTGACGTTGTAAAAATCAGTAAAATATAGTGTTTTTATATAGTTTTTAAATGAAAAAAACAAAAACAAAAAATAGCACTTACTAGCCAACGGTTAAATTTTTTTATTTTTACGTTTTTTAATAAAAAGGACTAGCAGTTGGTGTTTAAAAAAAAAAAAAAAAAACCGCACACTCGACGTTACCCGAATAAAACCGGCCATAACGCCAAGGGTCCAATGGCATAGCACCAAGGCACTATGAAACCATAAAACCAGCGAGATACCTCATGTATTCTTATATGTTTTGGCCTAAATCTAGTGACATATCCCCATTTTTTTTAGAAAGTGTATGCCAAAATAACTTAACTTTCCCGTCACCATAATAACCTAATGGTTAGTGGTCACGAGTACTCATAAGAGGTCTCATGTTTAAATCTCACTAGGTAACATCATGTGGTGGCTAGGGAAGGAAAGGGAAGGGTTCGGAAATAGCCACGAATATATTCCGGATAGTTTTGCGTAAATCTGAGTGAAAAGATTTGCCATCTCCGAATAACCTATATAAAAAAAACCTTATCCATTTACTCGTTTCCCGCCACTATAATAGTATTAAATTGTTGCTTGTTATTATATCAATTTGTGCCCACAAAGTTCTTGACTTCACTTTAAACTATATGATTTGTGGTCATTGAAGCTATGATAATGGCAGCTGTAGTGGATTAGGTGAGATGGTTTAGGTGCAGATTTTTGGAGCATCGAAACTGTAACATTGTCACGTACTTCTCAAATCTAACTAAACCACAACATGATTTTTTCAATTTGTACAATTTTATGATTCACCAGAACGAATATAATCTTAGACCCAAATTAAGTCGGCCTGATTATTATTGAATTATTTATAAAGTATGATTTACACAAGAGATTCAATCTAATCAGAATGATTAGATTAATAATAACAAGAATATGAATATGAATATGA
>JAOEHQ010016976.1:0-15183 GCA_025447715.1 Asclepias incarnata
ATATATATATATATATATATATATACACAAGAGGAGGTTATAGTAGGAAATGTCTTAACGTGCGAAGAATGCAAAGTGTTTCATTTTTCAAGTTTTACACCTTCTGTTTCTTCCCCACCACCACCACTACCACCGGCCTTCTTCCCATGTTTGCGAACTAATTGGGTTATAACCATTACCTTTCCTAAACACTTTTCATGACTATCTTTGATATGTTGAGATTTGAACCCGAGATCTCTTACAGTCTTACCTTTATAAGAACATAACTTTATCGTATATGTACAATAAAAAAAGATCACACATTTATTTTTCATATTAAAGAACCTGCTTGGCTGCTTATGCGGAATGAAACATAATCACCCTGGGCCATCTCAAGGTATAAGGTGGGCTAAAGCAACTCTTCTATCAAGGCCTTATTTTTCAATATAAAAATTATTTTTCTAGATTTTCTTGATGCAATCCTATAATAAAATTTTCATTGTCAATTTCTTCAACTAATTCTTTTTCAATTGATATATATTTTCACAGTAAATTTCTAGGATCATAAATACATTTTTTTTGGGTGAACCATTTAATTTGTTTATTTCTTTTCCTTCCTGTTCTTCTCCGTCAACACATCAAGATCAATACGAGTATTTTCATATCTAATATGTGTGCAGATCAAAATCGATATGATTAATTTGTTCATTTGATAAATTACCATTATTTTTGGGTGCATTAACTTTCGCAGGATTAATACTACTCCCACGTTCGAAAATAAGTAGTTAATACTCCTACGTTCGAAAATAAGTGTTCATATTTTCATTTTAATTTATTTTAAAATAAGTGTCCACTTAAAAGAATAGCATATTATCTTTACCAATAAACCTTTCATATTCATACGAGTCTGTACATGCAAAAGAACAAAAATAATATTGTCATCTTATTACTATACACAATACAATAATTAAACATTTCCAAAACTGTGTTTTTTCCCTAACAAGACAATTATTTTAAAACGGATGAAATATATAATAAAAATAAATGAGATTCATTTGTTTAAACGGTAAATACAATTTTAAAGGTAGTTAACTATTAATCTTATCCATACAGGATATAATATAGGTTTATTTTTACTATATGTATAGAATTCATAACATTTTGGGCTCTATATAAAACTCGAAAATCGGATGTTTTATTGTTCTTAAGGCTGAGACTGTCCTGTAACGACCATTTATTTAACTTATACTTAGTATTAAAAGATTTATAATATTAAAATGTTAGTAAAAGTAAGTACTATTAACGTACATGATATCGTATTTGTCTAGAAAAAGAGCAAAATGGGTCGGATAAAATACATGAAAAGTTGAAGTTATCGCTATTAAAGCATCTCTAACGGCAAACTTTTCTTTGTTTATGTTTGTCAACTTGACATGTTACGAACTTATAAGTTATAAAGCTATTGAGTTTATAAACTTACATATGATATGTATAAATCGTATAAAGTTTTATAACTGAAGTAGACATTAATAGATCCATAAACAAGAATATTATAAATCATATCTCATTATAAAAGCTAAATCCATAAATCATTCCAACTTTTAATTAGCGAAACGTGAGGAAACATAGATAAATAGTAAATATGGTAACGGTGGAGAAACAATAATATTTTTCATGTGATGTCATCATCTTAAATCTTATTTAATTCATTATAAATCTTTAAAATATCTACGATATTATGGATGTCCATAGATAATAATAATAGTAAATATGCTAAAGTTGGAGAAACAAGCTGTCAAGCTAACACTACAAGAAAAATGCAAATTCAGCAAAGGTTTTAGCGAAAGATATATTCCATCAACAATAAATTGCATTAATTGTGACTTGTGAGAGAAATCTGATGGTCGATCATATCATTCGCATGTGGGCATAACTTTATACATTGTTTGTTAAATTTTTGTTAGATGTAATATATTAAGTTATTAACTTTTTTTTTTAAAGGTAGATGTAATATATTAACTAAATATTATAATTAATTAACAATTTACAAAATTCATACAACATATTATTCTTTATCGATATATATAAATCAAAATTAAGTGTACGTGCTTGAAAGATTTGCAATAGCTAGATTGAAGGATTTTAATCTCAGAAAGTAGTAAACGGATAGATAACGTACGACATTTTTTATAATGCATCCAGCATCATATCGGGATTTTTTATAACAAAGCCGACTGCCCGACTGTATGAAATGTCGTCTAAAAAAGGGGAAATTAAAGAGTTTCAGTTAAGATGCTTTTAATTAGTTTAGTTTTCACGTTATTACCAGCTGTTTTGCGTGTATTATAATTTCATTTTACTTATTTAAGCAAACATTCAATTGAGCATAGCTAAGATTACTGACATTCTGACACCCCCAAAATACATGAGTCAACCGGAGCGACTGTGTTAGGGGAGTTGCCTGAAACTATTCTTTGTGGGGTGCACAATGATTGATGCCAAAAAGTCACCCGAGATCAAGAGTGTCAAGAGCATCTCCAATGGTCAAGTTATTAGTTAAAAGTTTTTTTTTAAAAACTTTTTATAAAGTTATTGCTCCAATGGTAAAACCTCAAAAATAAAGTCTTATAAATATTTTTTAATTATGAAACAAAAAAAATAGAGGGTATCAAATTCTTCCAAAGACTTGAAATTCTTTAACTTATTATTGCTAAAAAGCTTTTTACTCAAATAAGAAAAAGCTTATGCAAAAAGTTTTTGAAATAGTAAAAAACTTTATAAAAAGCCTTGTAAAAAGCTCCATTGAAGATACTCGTATCAATCTACATTTTTTTTTATTTTTTTTATTTTGAATAATAGAATAGCTAGTAAATTATTTTTATTATAATATAATATATTGTTGTATCTAGTAATTTACATTTATATAAATATGGGTAATTAATGATCCCTACATAAAATATTTTTGTCATACACAAAGTTGTATGCATTATATAGCTGTACAGTACAACCATATGATGCATTTATTTTGGTTTATGACAAAAATGTTTTGTGTTAGGATAACCTCCATATCTTTATCTTTATCTTTACTCCATTATAAAACAAACTACCCCTCCCCCTTTTTTAAACTTTCTATCTTTGAAATACCTAAAATGTTCTTCCTAATATAACTAACACTATCCATGATTCTATTGAATACCCAATATACCCTTAATGAAATTAATATACAACATCTCTACCTTTTAATTTCTAAAATAACTATACTACCCCTTTTACATTAATAACCACACCACCACCATCGCCACCGGCGCAGCCACCACCGCCTCCACTACACCGCCGCCGCTACCATCATTGTCGCTGCATCGCGTGGGCATGCATCTAGTAAATATAAATGTGTCCGACGTATTTCAACACCATAATAAATAACCCAAAAAATTTGCATCATAAAGTTCGGAAATAACTCTTTTTTAAGGATGTATATAGGTGGTTGTATGTTACAGTAAATGATAAGAGCCACAATTATACAAATAAAAAATGAGTAAAAATGAACTTTACCGAGGTTAGCCTGAACAGCTTGCATGTAGTTGTAATTTCGAGCGCCAGTAAGGGGATCTGGAGATCTATAACAATTTGTAAGTAAGATGCATGTGTACAAAGAGATGATTGCAAACAACACAAGAAGACAAGTCCCCAACATCCAACCCAATTGTGCTAAACACCATGTTAGTGACAAAACCCCGGATCCTACCACTGCTGTTATGATATGCGCACTTGCGCTCATCCATGTCCCTGCAAAATCAAATTAAACAATATTACAATATGTGCGCTTGCCTCATCCAGGTTTTACTCATTAGGTCGGGGTTCAAATTCTGGTTGAGACTTAATGGGGTTTTTCTTGAAATGAAGCTACGACATGGTGGTCTTAGGCCATCCAGCGCTGTCTGCATTTGCAGGCAGCGTATGGGATACAGCACCTATTTTATTTTATTTTTCCGTACGAGCACAACATTTCATAGGATACAGCACCACAGTCATGCAACGCAACCAAGATAAAGAAAAGAAATTAAACATGTGTATATTTAAGAAGTTAGCACCTATTTTATTTTATTTTTTTCATCACCTTGTAATCAATATTTAATGACAGAATAAAAAAAATTAGAAGCAATATATATATATATATATATACTTTAAAGGTAGTAATTAGTTTATTTATTAAAATGACCAAAAAGATGCATTACCTGTTCTTCTTGGTTTTCCATCATCATCAAATTCTTGAATGGCTTCACCTTTTTCTAAAGAAAAACTTTCTTGTTTCTTCATCTCTACTGCACATCAAAACACAAAGAAGGAAATGGTGTGGAGTTGGTAGAAGAAGGCCAAAAGTGATATATATATATATAAGGATATATTAACAGGAGGTACATGGAGGTGCTGTACACAATAGCTATAGCAATTTAATAGGGCAGTTACTCTACATTTGTTTGTTGTGAGTTAATTTTCATAGTCAACGAGAAATTATATCCGCGTGTTGCCCGGGCATCTTTCTTCTTAACCTAAAAAGTAGTTGATCGCAATATAATGCTTGTATTAAAGCAAATAATAACACTTTGATAACAATGATATAATGTTATGTACGAACATAACATATAATTATACTTTTATCAATGCAAATAACGACGCTTTAATAACTATAGGGTTTTTCTAATATATGCCCTAAAGGCACACATAAGAGTGCATTTAATACGTCTCGGAAATTGAAAAAGGTAATAAGATTCTTTTTAAAACATGCATTTCTCAATTTCCAAAAAAGAATCTTGTTACCTTTTTCAATTCCCGATAAGAATCTTATTATCTTTTTCAATTTCTGAAGCGTATTAAATACACCCTTATGTGTGCCCTTGAGGCACATTAGAAAAACCCAATAAGTATTTGGGAAAAACAAATCTATTTTTAGCAGGTGACAACAGGGCAACCCCTCTTACAATATTTCAAACCAGGGATATATTATGTATATTTAAGAAACTTCTGGTAGAAAATGAAAAAAAATAGCAGTTAGCGATTAACCCCTGAGTATAAGAAGTTTTGACTTGAGTACAGAAAAACATATGAAGTGGGAGAGGTCAACTGAATCGGGCAAAGTAATCAAATTGAGTGAAGACAGAAATCAGAAGAATGAAGTTATATTCGCACCCGATGAGCTCATGCTCTCGTCGTGTTCGTCTCGCTCTCCTCTTAAAAGGTTCTTTCTTTTCTCTACTTACTTACTATTTATATTATATTATTTGATATCATGAAATGAAAGTAAACGGTAGTCAGTTATCCGGTGAGGACGTGGCTTAATCGGGGTATCCCGTGGCCGTTTCCGAGATATAATGAAATTAAAGTGATTAATAGTAACTAATTTTAAGTATTGATTTTACAGGTCTTGATTATGAATGTATCAATATTACCTCCACCACTGATCCAGGTAATTATTATTATTATTAATTACAATATGCTCATACAGAATATGAGTGTTTTTAATTGTATCTAATTTTATCCGAAAAATCTATTGTAAATGTTCTACTTTAAAATCTGTTAATTTAGGTATCAAACTTTAAAGTATTGTTATTGTATATGTGTGTGTGTGTGTGTGTATATATATATATATATATATATCATATATGACATCTCGTAACTTGTAAAAACCGGTGATATGACGCTAGTTTTGGTGACGTGCCATCGTATATGGTTGTAACGTCAGTGAAGAAACGGTTACCTTATAAAGAAGTAGGCACATACATACAATAGCAATAATGAACAATTGAAAACTTGCGGTGTAAACTAGCCAAGAAACGGTTACCTTATAATGATTATGCTCACGAGTCACGATACTAAACAAGCTTAAATGAATTATTATATACTAGATAGATATAATTATAAAGTATGATACATAAGATTAATTTATACAAATTTAACAACGGTTTACCCTTTAATATATGTTAGTAAGAAGATTGATATGATTAATGTATCCATCCACACTATTCTTAGGTTAGAGGCTATAATAGTTGTTATATCACTGTGACGTGAACACCTTATTCATTCAAATAATGCAGACTTCCATATGGTTATCAAAATGCTAATTGGAAATGTTATTTTGTTGAACACCTTGAAAGTTTTTGGGATAAATTGATGCATTTCGTACTTAGGTTTGGCATGTTAAGATTTAAGAGTTTGTTTCTTTTGGTTGGACTTTGAAATACAGAATTTTTAAAGGTCAATCCTATGGGTTATGTACCTGCACTGGTGGATGGCACTACTATAGTTTCAGATTCTTATGCCATCTTACTAGTGAGTTTTATTTTTGTTTTTCCCTTAGTTTTTCTTGCCATTTATTGCTGACAATACCAAAGAATGTTAGTCAAGTTTCTAATATGATACCCCTCCCCCCTCTTTTATAGTATCTGGAAGAAAAGTACCCGCAATATGCTTTGTTGCCTCAAGATCTTAAGAGAAAAACACTAAATTACCAGGTAAATGGGTTGCTTTTATTTATCATTTGACCACAGCATTCTAAGTTAATGACGCAAAAAACCTTGCCTGTTGATGTTCCCAATAAGAGGTGGCAATTTCGATTTTTCAATGCCTTTGTTTATGGATGGGTCGATCGGGTTATCTTTTAGCTCTAAGGAGTTGAATGAGAAAAAAAATCAAAAAGTTTGGCTGAAGCAAAGGTCCAAGGTCGTCCAAGAGGTATTCTTCGTGCATTCAGCACCGTAAACTACTTTATTAAAATTACGGATGATTATTGTTATAAATTATAATATATTTCTTCTAATCATATTTAACACACTAATTATTCATAAAAGGTAAAAAAAAAAGGTCAAATAATGTTTCTGGTCTACCCAACCCATACAAAATTATGCATTTTGACATGTTTCCCAACCCACCAACTTTGCCACCTCTATTCCCAATTCCTTGCAAGGTGACTATCCTCAGAATTTAGTATGCACTGCATAATTATTGTTATTCATTTTTTTTTCAACATCAGTTGTTTTTTGACCAACAAATCAATTGTTCTTAATGACATTTTCACCAAGTATCTCACATAAAAAGGAATAATTTTATCGATTTAAGTTAGGTTGAACCAAATAATGTGTAGATGCCAACCCACAACAGAAGTCTGCTCTAGATATGTAGCTGGGCATCGCTAGTCAAAACTCACATTGTTGTAGCATCATAGTTCAATCAAATACATTGAATATAAGTTATTCGAGTTCATCTACTTGGAAACGTGTGTAGTGATTTGGCAATGGATTGACTCTGAAAGATTAATGTACTAGTGGGTTGTTCATTCATTGTCACCAGATAATCCTATAAGTTATTTAATGATTCAATGAGTTATTTGACAATGGGCAGACTTCGAAAATTGTCAAAGTACCACAGGATCTTGGATGCATACGTTGTAGAATTGTCATGGATTCATTCACCAACTACTTGTTTGTGCTAGGTTGCAAGTATAGTTTCTTCCAGCATTCAGCCTCTTCAGAATCTGATGTTAGTTGTGAGTAAAAATTTCTGGTGATTTCTGTTTTTGGTATCTCACCATGCCATTTGTTTCTCATATTCTGATTGACCATGGTTAACTTTAACAGAATTATATTGGGGAACTTGTTAGTCCTGACGAGAAGCTTTCTTGGGCTCAATACCATATAAGGAACGGGTTTGTAGGTAAGAATCAAACTGACATCATTACTGTTGACTGTCTCTTGTTCTTATGCACTTTGAATAGTCTTTTTCCTTCTCACTTCATATCCTTTGTAGCCTACTGGGATAATCTCCATTCCTAGCTTTATACTGTCATGAGTTATAACCCTAGTTGCACCATATACCTAGTAAATGAGAGATTCGTATAAACAAATGTTAAAAAGAAGAAATACTTGTTAGAGAAGGGCTACTCTACTTTTTAGTTACCGTATCATCCAACTTTTTTACCATATTGAACGGTATAATCTGTGTTCAAAATAACAAGACATCTAACTTGTGCAAGCATATGAATATTTGGAGTTAAATTATAACAAAGTGTAACATAATTATCATTAAGCAAGATTTTGATAACTAAGATCTTTAACATGCCAAGCTTGGCTCCATATACATGCCAATAGTCATACTTTTGTGCTTGTAATTTTCTGCGATTAATTTTCGTCCTGAATATACAAAACATTTTTCCCTGCATTTATATGAAACTCAACTTGCTTTTGATTATTTTGGGTAGTTCCAACTTCAACATAGGTTCTTGCTGGCTTATCTCTACTTAGGGTTAAGTCTGATACAATTATTTATTTATCAAACTCTAGATTCTCTAGTCTGCCCCAGGTATTTCTGTTATATGGGAGGGTGTAATATTGAGCTAAAACTTGCTAATTGAAATGAAATAAATAAAGTTTAGTGGCCAAAGTACCTGAAATTAAACCTTTTTGAGGGGATTGTTTGCAACTTAGAGCTCAAAGAGAACTGTTTGACGGTAAGTATGACTACAAGTACAGTTTAAAGGCATCCTGGCTGATTACATCCTCTGATGGTTAAAAAATGAAATCTATCCCAATTATTGTTGAAGAACTTATCTTCTGGCTAAAACACGGGATATAGTTAAAATATTGCCTAGTTGAACACTGCCAAGGTTTCATGGTATGAAAAACTTAGGTTAGCAGACCGTTTTGGTATAAAACCGGATTTGTTTTCTTTTAATTCGTTGAAACAAATTCATTTGTGCAAGGAATTAGGCTTATATCACTGGCCCAAATATTTAAGGTCCAGTTTGGTACCGAACTGGTTCTAAAATGGTATGAAATGATACCAGATTGGTCCTAGGCCATTTCTTGTTTCCAGTTTCTTCAGTTTTTTGGCTCCTGTCTAGTCTGATGTTGGACCATTGCACAGCCCTGGGCTCAACTGCTCAAGTATGAATTGTGAAGTTCACTATGACTTAAGTACTTAACTAAAGAACAAAGTTGAGCAAAAGGGGGAAGAGATGAATTACTGAAAGTTTAGGGATGTTTAGACATTTTGTCCTGTAATTTCACTGCAAAGTAACAGCCATTGGTATGTGTTCATGAGCTTCCACAGACACATGGAAACACTTTTATCAAGTGTAAAACAACTTGTGATGTTCAGGGTCTTGTGTATTGTTTAGTTTTGGAAAGTAATTAAGATATTGTCGAGCTCTTGCGGTTGTTGAAAGGGCTTCGTGGCCAACGACTTCCTCAGTTTATCTTTTTATTTATTTATTTAAGTGTATTATGTGTGTCTAATTGAGTGAGGAACATTCATTGACAGAAGATTCCATATGAATTCAAAAAAACTATCGAATTACTTGTAATGCAAGAAAGTGATTTTTATTGCAAGAAATTTACCAAATTTCTAATTACGTGTCACTTCTGCAGCTGTTGAGAAACTATTAGTAAACTATGCCGGAAAATATGCTACTGGAGATGAAATTTGCTTGGTATGTTTATTCTTGGCTACTGTAATCTAGAGTTGATCACATGTGTGAATCTCGTCTCTTAATTTCCCACTTGATTTCCTGATCAGTTGAATATTCTTCTATGAATAAAGTTATGTTCATTGTATATATCTTACTGGTTACTTGCAGGCAGACTTGTATCTGGCATTCCAACTTGATAATGCAATCAACAGGTTCAAGCTTGACATGGTATTGCCTGCTCACAAGCTACTAATATATATGCAAGCATTATGTTTTGAGGTTTAATATACGGCATATAACTACCAAAATGTCCTAACATGACAAAAGAGGTTCACTATTAGTTTGTTTATAAAAGCCAGACATGATGCATAAAGGTACAAGAACACACTGTGTGAACTCACAATTTGAGAAAAATACGATATAATTCTTTTGTAATGGATGGGTCTCATTATATAGCTAAATAAACAATTAAGTAGATATTTTAGAATATAAGTTTGTTTTTGCGTCTTTCTCTTCTCTTTGTATTGTTATTCTTACTGTATCATTTCTGCATAAAGCTATCTTTCCAAAAAAATAAAAACATTTCTCTATTGATTGGTGCAGGCCGAGTTCCCAATCCTACTTAAGTTGAACAAGACTTACAGAGAAACGCCATCTTTCCAACAGATTTTGACTGAGACTATCTCAGGTCAAGTGAATTAGCTAATACATTTATGTGTGTAATGTGTTCGCTTTTCGCTATGGACACTGAGCACAAACTTGAACTTTTTAAATCTTACTATTTGTTTATGTACGTAAAAATCATGTTAGGAAATGAATGTTCCTGTTGTTAGAAAAATAATTACCTCTCATACTCCTTTTAAGACATCACTGCTCCTAAATTACTTGGATTAAAAGATCTTAGATTATTGAACTTTTTATTTTATAAAATATAAATAAAAAGTTCAATAATCTAAAATCTTTTAATCCAAGTAATTTAGATAAATGCAATTAGTTATCTCTGCCTCTTCTCTAAGTCTAATCACCTCTTTCCAAACTCACTCATAGTTAAATGCAATTGTATTCGTATAACAATGTTTTCATGTGTGAGTGAAATTGAAATTATAATTTAGTAATCTAATTTAACATAACATCATAACTAAATTAACAGTAAAGCTACTACATATTGGAGGTAAAAAGCATCGTTAGAACTTTTCAGGCTCTACAAAAATAAGTCAACTCCTACAAGGCATCAATCTCTTTATAAATTGTAAACCTTCATAAAGACTCTACAACCATTTTCAAAGTTAAAGGAGTGAAGAGCTAAAGATCAATTAAACCTTCAAATCGGTAAGTTGATCTCTCGATTGTAAGAACCTTCAAATTGGTAAGTTGATCTCTCGATTCAGTTTGTACGAACGTTCCATTGCACCTAATCAACGACAAATGTTTAGAATGATAGACGGTTAGAATCTTTTGAAAATGCCGCATCTCGCAGGACAAATTAAACAGCTTGCTCGATTCAGTTTGTACAAACGTTCCATTGCACCTAATCAACGACAAATGTTTAGAATGATAGACGGTTAGAATCTTTTGAAAATGCCGCATCGCCGCATCTCGCAGGACAAATTAAACAGCTTGTAAATTATTACCGTCACTGCATTTTGCACGCTATAAACCGTCGTCGCTGCAACGCGCGGGTACTAGGCTAGTACTATTATTAATAAATAGCCATATTATTAATAAATAGGCTTTTAAGAATTATATTTTTGAATTACTAAATCCGTATATCAAGTGTGGTGTTATGCGACATAACACGTTAACTTAAAGAACACAAAATGCTTATCCCCTGCCTACTATTGCTCCGTTTAAGAGGCTATCTTAATACCTTCTTTACGGCTTCACATCCCATTCTTTAGAAAAATAAGTGATACATCTGATTCCATACAACACGCGGGTAAAATTCTAATTTATCATATTTCTCATCATTTTTATCAATACATAATTTTTTCCAAAAATATACATACGTCAATACATATGTGATTACAATGATCCAATATAAAAGTCATTAGCCAAACACTATGATTATGGATTTTAATCCAACTTCATACTACCAATAACAATTACCAACCCAAAAATATAAATAATTTCACTAATAAAACTAATCCACTTAAAACCCCCCAAATTATAAAGATCCTATTTTTATTAACAAACAAATCAAAATAATAATTCATACCTTAAAATTAATTTAGTAAGTAGATTATGACTGAAATTTACAAACTTCTTTCTTCTTTTCTTCTTTTCTTCTTCTTATTATTGCTATCTTTATGCTTGCTGCCTTGCCTACTTCGTATATAAATGAAATGGTAAGAGTTATGATGTACATATATGTATTTCGCATTGTTTCCTTTTCCTTTATTCTCCACGTACCTCCCATTTCTATTTCATATAATTGCATATGTAACCTCCATGATCACTAAGTTCCTTTATTTATATTTATCATATATATATATATATATATATATATATATATTTAGTTATCCCTCATGGCCTTATCATATATTTCGTTTCCAGCAATTAAGAAAAATAAACATCATATATTATCTCCATTTATATTTATAGGCATCACATTTATGCTTAGTCATTAATTAGTTTAGGTTCACTAGACTAGCCACTCCTAGTTATTAAGTTACATACGTGTCTTTTAATTATTTGGTTTTAAGGCCTCTCCAATCGGACCTCGTTCTCATCTTCGTTCTCATGTTCTCGGCGTCACTATTAGTACCACCGCGTTCTAAGTGCACGTTCTGGAGAGAACGTGAGAACGCCATTGGCACGGGGTCGTTCTCGCCTCGTGTTCTGAAGTTGCATTACCTAGAGAACGTGAAGGATTTGATATGTGGTGGGCCCACTTGCTTTTTTGTATGTGAGAAGGAGATGGTGTATAATGTGGCGATGATATGACAGTGAGAAGTTGAAAATTTGAGGAAAATGGTGGTATTGTTGGTATAGAGTAAATTCTGGGTAAATTCTTGTGTGTGAATATAAAGTTAACATTTAAAATAAATAAAAAAAACATATCGTTTTAACTTTGGACGTTAAAGACTTTAGTCAACATACTCCCTGTTGAAGAACATCCAATAATTAGCTGAGTGAGTGAGTGAGCTCAATGATCAATAAAACAATATTGGCCACTCATTTGGGGACATCAAGTTTAACAGAAGAAACCCATTCATTCATATTCATAAATAAATTATTTCTATGTCTTCTTTCTTTAGATTTACGAACACCAAACCCCAAATGGGTTGAATTGAAGTCCGATTTCTTCGCATTTTAATTACATCCGGTGGTCTTCCATTTCCAGGTATACTATAAATAACCAGATCTATATATATTTTTCATCTAAGTTTGCTACTATAATATATAAGCTTGTTTGCTTAGTTGATCTGTTGGATCTTTAAATGTTTATTTATAGTTATTCTCTTCTGTTGGATCCTAAATGTTTATTGTTTTGGTGGGGGCTTAATTAGAAGACCATATAAATTGATTAAGGGATAATATAATATAATTTAATAAAACAAACAAAAAAAGAATAAACCAGTACATCTTATTTTTTTGCTAAATAATAATCAACTAATAATTTTATATATTTTTTTTAAATTACTAATAACTGAAGTTATTTAATAAATTTTACTTTAATTTGTTTTTATTATTAAGAATTAAAAGTTTATAAACCTGTTTGAGCTGAATCAGCTTTGATGATATCACTTCAATTCAATTCAAATGGCTGCTTCTTCTTCTTCAAGTGTTGTACCAACAAGAAGAAAAGGAGGATGGACATACGATGTGTTTCTAAGCTTCAGAGGTGAAGACACCCGCAACAACTTCGTAGATCATCTTTATGAGGCTCTAGTTCAGAAAGGAATACACACCTTCAAAGATGACGAGATGCTCGGTGGAGGCCAACCCATCTCTCAAGAACTTTTGAAAGCCATCAAAGAATCAAGGTGGGCTGTTGTTGTTTTCTCTAAACACTATGCCAACTCTTCTTGGTGTTTGGAAGAACTTTCCAACATCATGGAATGCCATAAAGATGATCAAAAGAAGGTGTTACCTGTGTTCTACCATGTCGATCCGTCTGATGTTCGAAAACAGAATGGAGATTTCACAATTGCATTCGAGACCCATGAAGACAAGTTTAAGGGAGGAGAGATGGATAAAGTGAACAAGTGGAGGGAGGCTTTAACTGCAGCTGCCAGTTTATCTGGCCAACATATCTTGCCTGACCATGGGTAATTAAATCTCTTTTAAATTCATCAATAAATAGTTAGGTATTGAGTCATGTCGATAATAACAAACAATTAATGCTGTTATTATATATACATACAGGGGTGAAGCTTCATTTATAAACAAGATCGTTCAACAGATCTCATCCGATATACAACCTCGTGGTACGTGGTAGTAGTGAAAACCATCTAATTGGTATACAGCCTCGTATTGATGCCTTAATTTCATTATTGAAAATGGAAGCAACCGAAGAGGTCCGCATTGTGGGGATATGGGGAATGGGAGGGATTGTTAAGACGACTATTGCCCGGGCCTTATTTAACAGAACCGCTTTTAAGTTTGAGGGTAGTAGCTTTGTTACGGACGTCAGGGAGAATAGCTATATGCGCCTTACAACAAAAGATTTTAAAAGATATTCTTGGTCCGTCTCACGGGTTTGAGATTCATTTGGTGGGGGCTTAAGAAGACCATATAAATTGATTTAGGAATAATATAATATAATATAATAAAACCAACAAAAGAAGAATAAACCTGTAGATCTTACTTTCTATTTTTGTATTTTTTTTTCTTTTTGTAACATTCTGTAATCTGATGGTTTGACTGGTCAAAGCAACAATATGGCTTCTACAGGGCGTTTAAATGTTTGATGCGAATTTTTTATTTCTAAGTTTTGATAGTTTGGTCCTTAAAAGATTAAAAAAATAAAAGTTCACGTCAGTAGATATCTTGTGTGTATCGTACGGAAGCATAAATAAATCCAAGTAGTCTTGTGTCATTCACTATTGTGTCATTTTATTTCTTATTAATTTTTTGCTAAATAATAATTAACTAATAATGTTTTATGTATTTTTTTAAATTACTAATAACTAAAGTTATTTAATAAATTTTACTTTAATTTGTTTTTATTATTAAAAATTAAAAGTTTTATAAATAGAAATGGTTATTAAAATTAAGTTGATTATTAAATGTATGAGAGCATAAATAAATCTAAAGTAGTCTTGTGTGAATGACTATAGTATACGAGGCTAACTAATTTGGCTATGATTAATTATACAGCTTTTGGAATGGAGTACTTTGTATCTCCAATTATCACTCCCGTTGATTAATTATACACTTGGGTTTCTTATTTTCCTCCACAAAATATGTTACAGACATGCTATCCAAAAAAAGGAAATTGCTGGAGTCCGCAGCAACTGATATGAAGAGAAGAAAGGAACGTAATGATGAGAATACTTTAATGGTACCTGATCGTGTTCCGAGTTGGTTGGAAGAAGCTCAAGTGATCATCGATAATGAAGGCGATAGTATTTCAGCGGGTGTCATCGAGCGTATCGACCGCCTTATGGAAGAAAAATCAAACATGGAATGGACTAATGAGCAAATACCTCTTGGTATGGTTAGTTCTGCTACCCCTCAAGTACCGCAAGACGTTACCCAAAACATTTTCGGTTCTAGAAAAGAGATATTTCAAAGGGCAT
>JAOEHQ010016987.1:0-15182 GCA_025447715.1 Asclepias incarnata
GGCATGGGCTGTTCCAAAGCGGACAGTATCTGGTATGGTTATGGGCTGTTACATGCCGCTTTGGAACAACCCAAGCCATAACGGACGCCACTTCCCTCACGGTTTTCAAAACGTGTCTGATAGGGAAGGTATCCAACCCCTTATAAGGAAGCCTTGGTTCTCCTTCCCAACCGATGTGGGATGTTACAGATACAGTTTACTCTCGGATTGCTTATGCATTTCTTTAACGACGCGAATGGACCACTGAAAGATTTACCCTTCATGTCGGGTATGAGGATTCCCTGCCAGGTCTTATGACCGCCTACACACAACCCCCACATCCCTATGTAGAAGTGACGTGTGGATGCTTAGCCTATGTTGAGGCAAAAGATGAAAGTAGGGATGAGCATATTGACCCGAAACCCAAACCAGAATCGCCTGAACCCGGCCCGAACCAGCCTGCCCGACACCTATTATGTTTGGTTTTTGGGTCTCATTATTGTGAAAATTCAGGTTTCGGGGTCGGTTCGGTCCAAAACCCGAAAAAACCGAGTAAAACTGAAGAAACCCGAAATATGTGTATATGATAACACGCTTTCTTTTTCTCAATGTGTATGTCAGTATGTTTGAATAAGTATGTATATGACAACACTCTTTCTCTCTCTCTCACATGATATATATCTGACAACACTCAACACTCTTTCTCTCTTAGTCTCACATGATTTATATATGACATTGACAACACTCTTTGTCTCTCACATGATATATATTATAGAATAGACCCCCCCCCCCAATATATATATATATATATATATTGAGAGTATTATTTCCCTTTCATTATATGATATATATAGATATATATAATCTCATTTTGAAGACAAGCTTTTTTTCTCTCTCTCTCTCTCGACCGATTTAACAAGGAAAAGCAAAATGAAGAAAATCATCACCATTTTCTTTCTCATCTTGACATTGAAATAAATGCACAAAAGAAAAGCACAAGAGATTCTCTATACACAATCGCGAATGACAATCGCAGAGGTGATGTATATAGATATGGATTGATGATACTTTTCATGTGTATAGATATATGGTTTTCTCTCAACAATTTCTCTCTGGTTTTTTCCTTACTTGATTAGTTATATGGTTTTCTATCTCTATAATTTTTGGTTATGTTTCGGTTCAAACCCTTAAAACCCGAACCCGACCCAGTTTAAACCGAGACCGAACCGAACTTCCTGACAGGTTAACGGGCCGGGCTTTGGTTTTGATTTTCTTGCATTTTCGGGTTTCGAGCCAAGCCAGGCCGGGTCGGGCCGGGCCGGGTTACGTTTTGTGCTCATGGCTAGATGAAAGTAAAGTGAAACATATAATAGACACAAAATAGGATAACAGTGGATCCTAATATTCTAATATGTCGTGTATGTGATTGAAGATGAATTTGATGTATATGTTAATGATGATGAATTATGATGTATATGTTAATGATGGTGAAATTGATACATATGTTAATGATGATAGAATATGATGTATATCCTAATAATGATATTATATAATGTATGTATTAAAGATAATGGAACACATGTATATATGATTTTGCTTAAAGAATGAATTGGCAAAGGTTTTATTAAAGCATGCTATCTTACTTAGCTTTTAAAGCTAACACTTGTTCTTTTGAAAATGTTTAGCCCTCAGGATGAGCAGACTTGAGCATGTGAAGGATTATGACTTGAGAGGCGGGTAGATTCATAATAAAGAGGACGTTTAGTTTCCCCCGCTTAGAACATTTATGATTTAGCTATTTTATGATGTTGGTTATTAATTATATATTCTTATGTTGAATTTATTGGCATTTATGTTGGTGCCACGTATGGATTTCCTTTAATTATTGTAATGATATGAATTCGTAACACCATGTTTTATTTTAAAGAACCATCCGTTACGGATTGGTTAAACTTTTAAAGGTTTGCTTCCACATTATTTAACATCGTTTGGCAAAAGTTTTTGGAAATCTATGTTTTTAAAAGTCGGGTGTTACAAGTTAGTATCAGAGCAATGCGTTAGTGCATGTTTTGGTGTTCGTTGCAATACAATTCTAGGGCTGGTTATTTTGTATGTTTTAGAACGAGGTAAATACATGTAATATTGTTAATTTCTTGTTTAATGACCACAAAATTGGTAGGCCCAAAAAATTAACATTCAGTCCAGCCCATTATTCCAGCCTATATATTGAAGTCTTAGGTTAGGTTTTTAGTTTTTAATGGTTTGGGTCTAGACAAAAATCATTCACGGATCGTGGTAGATCTATGCCCCATGTCCAACAGATGTATACTCATTTGGTCTGTAATTTGTGATGATTAATGAATTATGAGTTTTACATCTGCATTCTAATCTCCTATTCTATATTATATTTATGTTTGTATGTATGTCTATGAGTGATTTACAGGAAACCTCAAAGACGTTTCTGAGAGGATTTTGAGCTCTCTGACCGCGTATAGATCTCGGATTTCGAACAGTCATTCGGACCTAACACAATGGTTTAAGTGAACCAATGACTATTTGGCCATAGGATTTGGACTTAAACCATAGGGTGATATGATAGGATTAGGTAGTTGTGCTATAGCCTTAAGATGAAATACTTTTAGGACGGGTTGGGTTGAGTGAAAGTGTAGGATTAAGGCTTTATATGGATGCATTTGTTGTTATGATATGTGATTATGTCACTTAGCCTTGATTCTCGTGTTATCCGTCTCTAATTATCGTCATGGAATTGTGACAAGATGGTTAACACATGTGCGAACAACAGCCAAAGAGATGGAGATAATCAGGATGGGACTGGCAATCCTGCTAATTAAAGGCCGCCCCGACGTCAGGAACAACGGTTCCATGCCAATCAAGTTCCACCTCGGCAAGAACCGGAGATCGAGCAAGTGGTTGAAAGACTTCCTACGCCTTTAGATATGTTTAATCAGCTAAGGGATCTACAAGCCCAGTTAAAAGAGACCCAGGAGGAGCTGAGGTAAGCCAGATCTAATCAAGAGGTGAGTTCCCACGGGGAAGAGCGGACAAATAGAAACTATTCCAACCGTGTTGAACCATCAATGGTGAGATCTCAGGCTGCTCCGGTTAATGATCGTGTGGTTGTTCAATCTGATAATGTGAATGCTGGGATGAATGTGGTTCAAGCTGTGAATGCTCCTCATATTAATGTGTTCAAGTACAAAACCTTTACTAAATGTGGAGCCAAGGAATTTGTTGGTAGACTTGATGCAGTATGTTGTATGGAATGGCTGGATGACATAAAAGTGGTTTTTGAATCAAGCTACTGTCTTGAGAATAAGAAGGTGTTGTGTAACACCCGACATATAAAAATAAGGACTTCCAAAAATTTTGCCTAACGGCGTTAAAACATAGCGGAAGCTTTTCATTAAACCTAACCAATTCCTAACGGAACGGTTAATCAACAAAACTTGGTGTTGCTTATTGCATATCATAACCATAGTAAAAGGAAATCCATAAATTACATTCGTCATTAAAGCAACATAAATAAATGTCTAATTAAATAAAGTCGTCTAATGGGTAACTAATATTGTGTCATTTAAGCTTATATCCTTCAAGCTACCCAGCCTCACATGCACCTCAATATGCTTCATTTGCTAACCTGAGGAACACAACACATTTCAACGAAACATGTGTCAGCTAATTAAAGCTGAGTAAGATAACATGTTAGTTCGACAAAAGGTTCAACATTTAAAACATTTCATCAAAAACATCTCATTCATACATAAGGCATATAAAATCATATACGTCTACATAATAATCACTATAAAGGAAATTAAATCCTAAAATGTACCTATCAACCTCAATCATCAATATCGTCTCAAGCATCGTCATAAAGGATATCAAATCCTATAATGTGCTTATAACTCGCAATCATCATAACCGTCCCATTTGTCATCACTTATTATCCTCATCAATGTTATCGACATTTACCTCATAATATCATTTATTTATATAATATGGCCATGTATTTTACACAACATATTCGTCACATATAGTTAAGCAGCTTGCGCCACTTAATCGTCACAACAATAACAATATAATCAATAATGTCATCACATCGTCATATTATCACATTATGTCTACACATATAGTTAAGAAGCTTATGCTACTTAATCAACACATATCAACTTTATCATCACATTGTCATATCATGCCTACACATAAAGTCAACCGGCTTATGTTACTTGATCGTCACAAGAATGAGAATTGTGTGTAGGTGGTCAAAGGACTAAGGGCACCTCATACCCGACATGATGCGTAAACCTTTTGATGGTCCATCGGCGTCGTTACGGAAATGCATAGCCAATTCAGGAGTATATATTCGTCTCAGTTTGGTTGATCATACCAGATGGAATACTCAATTGTCACATATGGGTTACTCGGGAGATATCATGACTATCCCCTCGTGATCGACTTAGCACACTAGCCCAAATGACTAGCATGGGTTAAGCTTAACACTTTTTGTCTCATTTTATACTCGAGTTCGTCTCAGTTCGTCACAATGGTCACATATTATCACATATCATCATATACATCATTAATTCGGCATTAATCTTCATTTTATCTCATGTCATTATATTGTCATTACCTTTATCTCATTATATACATCATTAATCCGACATTAACACAATTTCATTGCCTAACATTAATTCGTCATCAACATCATTTGCAATTAAGGCCCTACCGTGCATCGTGACATAGCAATCCTATTTAAGTCTAGTGAACTAGATGTAATAGGCATTCGACACACAAACAATATCATCAACAACATAATCAACATGTATACGATACTACATCATAACCCACCAATCATCAACATTATCAACATGTGTATAGGGCAACATTACATTCAATCAATCATCGACATAATCACACGTGTACAAAGCAACATTACAGTCTATCACTAGGATAAGGAACACTACTTGCTATAAGGTCTTTCGTCATATCAAGTCCCCATCTCATCTGTTAGAATTATGGGAATATCTTAACATAAATATACAGTCATTTATATATGATCCAATAGGGTCGCACACTTAGAACAATGAAGCACTAGTTAAACTTGATTTGAAAAGGTAACGAAATGATTAAACGGGTTGTAATGACCAAATGGGTCAAACCGGGTCGGGCCGGGTCGAGCCAGGTCAAACCGGATCGGACCATGGTGGGCATGTCGAGGTTGACGTGCCAAAAGGGTTGGGGGGGGGGGGGGGAGAAAAATTAGGAATTTTTCTTCCCAATCCACATTGGTGGAAGTAATGATTTCAATGGTTTTTGTTTCCTATAAATACAAGCACTTTGTCTTATTTCCACATTGCACCAAAAATCTCTCTCTCCCCTCTCTTGGTCGTTCGAATTCCATTCTCCATCAGAGTGAAAAGTTTGTTTCGAACAACCTTCTAGTTTAATCTTTTAGTTTCTTTTATTTAATAAAAGTTTTTTGCTATTATTAAATCAAGCTATTGCTAGCACATAGCTAGTGTTGGTGAGTTGTTCGCGTGTACGAGACTATTGAGAGATTATACTTTGGATTCTAGTACGTGACAGAATTCAACCTTCAACCTTCATTTAAGAGGTTAGTATTTTCTTCTTTCTTCGTTGTTTCGTTTTACTATATTTCATGCATGTATAATCTTGATTTGGGAATTAAATAGTTTAATTTTTTTTAGTAACTCTTCCGCATTTAGATAATTGATTGGATTAAATATAATAGTCAATTAGTTTAAATATCGCTTAATTAATAAGATTAGTTATCGCTTAGATAATTAATAAGATTAATTAATCTCTAGATAATTAACTAGTTTAACTATTACTTTAATAATTAATTATATTAATTATTACTTAGATAAATTAATTAGATTAATTTATTAAGCTTGTTTATTAATTAGTTGAATTAATGTTTTCTATAATTAATTCCGTTTTAATTATCCACGTCATAAGTCAAGTTGCCTTATGATATTTTCAAGTTAACCCCCATGGTTTACAAACTAACTATTTAGAGATAACCAAATATTTTGGTTAATAAAACCCAACAGTGGTATCAGAGCTCAGATCATGTATGGTATAGTAAGCTAGATGCACTTTTGATTTTATATATGTGATATATACTCTTATATGATTTAGATGCGATTAATTGAACCCATATTGTAGTTCGTATTGGGTTGAATTAATCACATGACTATTATATGGATAAGTCTCTATGATCATGAACGTGCATCCATGAACATAGAATTAGTCGTTATGCGGGACACTATTCATCTCCTTCCATATATGTCACCACCAAATAAACATAATGGGCTCCAGGATCTTGCGCTTATGCTTGAAAATGTGAAGACCCTCATACCAAGTAACTAAATCATTTAGTTTAACATCAGGTATGTTGTAGTGGATCCAGGCCCCCAATTTACTTCTGATCTCATGCATAACGTTACATTGATGAAAAATATGACTAATGTCATCGATCCCATTGTTACAAAGTGCACAACCAACAGTATTCACATCGACACCACGACCAAAAAGGTTAACATTAGTAGGAATCCCGTTACAAAGAAGTCTCCAGGCGCAAAGATTAACTTTCTTTGGGAGGATTTTGTTCCATATCGTTTGCTTATTGCTAACAGGTAATTGTCTATGATCAATGAATTTGTGAAGTTGAGCTATAGAAAAAACAACCTTACCATCAAAGTTCCAATACCAGTAATCACCATTAATAGAAAGCTCGTTAGGAAGAAGTTGGAGTAAATCGAAAGTTGCTCTTGCTCAATACCCGTCCTGAGTTCTCTCCACCATTTCCAAACCCAAGAGTTGTTGTCACACCTTTTATAAACCAAGAAATCTTTCTTAGTTTCGATAGCATATAATCGGGGAGAAGGAGTAGCGAGCTTTTGGTCTCCAACCCAAATGTCATTTCAAAACTTAGTGCCTTTACCATTTCCAACTTTCCTAGTAATAACATCCATCGGGAAAGAAGGAATCAAATGGATGTTTTTCGCTGCCATTGTAATATTGTTCCATAAACCTTTGGATTTAGCGGACATGTTAAAAAAACAATATGTACCATGAATATCAGTAATAACATGCACCTATAGGCTATAATTGTTAAGAAGACCACACTATCTCCATTTGTACAACAAGGCATAATTCATAGCATCAAGACTACCAATACCAATACCACCAGAATCCTTCCTCGCAATTACCGAATCCCACTTTATCTAATGAATTTTTCTTTTATCCTTAGACCCTCCCCAAAAGAAAGAAGACCTCAAAGATTCCAAAGTCTTGTTAACAACTTTCGGCATGCAAAAAATGGAAAGAAAGTAAATGCCTAGAGATCCAAGTACCGAAGATATCAAAGTAGTCTTGCCACCAATGGAAAGCAAAATTGCTTTCCATCCCAATAACCTTTTAGCAAATTTGTTGACGATAGGATCCAAAGTGGAGACACGCTTTGAACTTCCTCCAATAGGGATGCCAAGATATTTAAAAGGTAGATTTTCCGCTTTGCAACCAATCGTACTAGCAAGTTATCAACCTCTTCATGTTGCACCCCAACACCAATAATGGAATATTTCTAAAACTTAATCTTGAGACCAGAGATGCCATAGAAAAATCTCAACGCATTAGAGATGCAAACCAAATTATTCTCGGACCATTGTCCCACAATAATAACATCATCTACATAAAAAAGATGAGAGATAGAAACTGGGTTGATTTTGGCACCCGCAAAAAGCCTATTCCTAACCAAGTTATCGATAGCAATATGCAGTCCCTCCATGGCAATTATAAACAAAAAAGGAGCCATGTGATCACCTTGACGAAGACCGCACTGAATGGGGAACTCATATGTGGGATTGCCTTTAGCGAGAACCAAAGATCTAGCAGAAGTAAGACAAGCTTTGATCCAGGAGATCCATTTATTACCAAACCCCATAATGTTTAACATATAGTATAAGAAGTCCCAAGATACAGTATTGTAAGCTTTAGCAAAGTCAATTTTAAACATCATCAGTTTTTTCTTCTTACTTTTGAACCAGTCAATCACCTCATTCAACAAGAACAGACCATCCAAAATTTGTCTACCTTTGATGAATATCGTTTGCTCAGGACTAACAACTGTACTAATAACATTAGCTAAACGATTGGAAATAAGTTTGGCGATCATTTTATATTGGATACCAATAAGACTAATTGGTCTAAAATCAAACATAAGGATCGGATTACTAACCTTGGGAATGAGAGTAATAGAAGACGCATTGCAATTGACAGAAAAGTAAGCATTCGAATGAAAATCAGAAACCATGTTGAAGATATCATCTTTCATTACGTTCTAATACTTCTTTAACATGGAAAATGAAAACCCATCAGGTCCAAGGGCTTTATCACCCTCACAACTCCTGGTAGCATTCATAATTTCTTCTAAGGTGAACACAACTTCAAGATTTTTGGATTCAATTCCAGAAATAGTTTTGACATGAGTCGTGTCGAGGTTGAAAGGAACTTCATTGAATCGTTGGAATTTGTATACAAAATAATTGCGAAAACACTTTTTAATCTCATTCGGCTTATCAATCCAAAGACCATTGTGTTTGATACATTTAAGAGTCCCCAAGCACCTCATAGCTTATCGACCGAGTGGAAAAACTTGGAATTCTCATCACCCTCAATAGCCCATTTGATCTTTGCCTTTTGTTTCAAATCCATGTTAGATCGATGGTTGAAATCTTGTAATTCATGAAGAAGAACCCGCTGTTGATCAGCGAGCACCACATTACCAGCAATGTCTCTAGTAATATGATCTTTATTACGAAGTTGCAAGGTTGTAAATATCTGTTATCGGTATATTATCGGCCGACCCCCGATAAGCGATATATCGGATGTAGCGGCGATACATCGGGGATATATCGGATACCCTAAATTGTAAAGAAATTTAATTTAAAAAATATATATATTAACAATATATTCAAGATTTGTATTTTTTACATATATTTCTACTTGTATATCAAAAAAAAAAAGAAAAAAAGATAGATATAATATAATATAATAATATAGATATATATTGTACTACATCATACTTACAAAATCATGTACTCCATCTTATCTGATAATAATAAATAATATAATATATATATATATATATATATATATATATATATAGTAGACATTGTATAAAATAAAATAATATAATATATAATATATATGTATATACGCATCTATCTCTATCTTGCTCTCTATTTCTTTTTCTTCCTTTCTCTCTTCCAAACCCTAAAACAGCCACTCCCAATCTGGAACATCACCTGCAACTCCAGCCGCCACCAACATCCGTCCTTCGGCCATCACAATCTCTCCACCAAGGTTCTTATCTATTCTCTCTCTGTCCTCTCTCTCTCTCTCTCTCTCTCTCTCTCTCTCTCTCTCTCTCTCCTTTCTCTGTCCACTTTTCTTCTTCTTCTTCTTCTTCGTTTGGCCGAAACATACCCGATAACAACCGAGATTGACCGATAACAGCCGAGATTGACCGAGATTTGACCCAACCGAGATATTGGCCCGATAATAAGTTTTTCGTATCAGTCAAGTGCCGATATCCGATATATCACCGATATCTCGGCCGAGATTTACAACACTGCGAAGTTGTGATCTTTCCTTTTGCCAATTTTTCAGCCAACCATTAAGATACTTCAACTTATTCTTGAACCTCAAAAAAGCGTTAAGCGAACCATTAACTTCTGAATTATACCATCTACCCTTGATAAGATCCTCGAAACCCTCCACAAGCATCCATGAATTGTAAAATTTGAATGGTGTAGGGCGAAAGTCCAGAGCTTTCTGTTTAAGAAGAAGAGGTCGATGATCTGACACTATGTCATCAAGGGCTTCCATCACTATATCTTTTGTCGAATCCAGGAAAGACTAATTGACTAAGAAACGATCCAAACGACTAGCTTTTAAACCATTAGTAGATATTTTTGTGAACTTGTGTCTGCCCATGTCAACATCAATGAGGTTCCCTCTATTTATGAAGTCATTGAAATTGCTGGCATTACTAGCCACGAATATAGATCCCAATCTTTCATCACTAGACCGAACCGAGTTGAAATCGCCACAGAATAGATAAATACCAACATTATCATGCATGAACTCCAATAGCTCCGACCAGAGAATCACTTTTCTCTTTCAATTTGAGGTGTGTACACATTCACCATATAACACTCGCAGTTGTTAGTCACCCACTTTCCTTTAACCCTTGTCATCACTCATCTTGTTGACGATTTGAGCAAAAGAACGGGGGTTTGATTCCACCTCAAAACCCATAGCCTTTCCAACCTCTAATATCTTTTTAGACTTTTCCAAAGACATACTCGAGCCAAGTGAGGAACAAGTCAATCCATTTTGTTGCAATTGATTTTTTCAAGAGGAGAAGCTAACATGTTTTTCACTAGGCTGCGGATCCGTCTTGTTTAAATACACTCCTTCAATAATAATTTGACGTATATTTCTTGCAATGTGTGATACATATATAAATTTATTTTTTTACTAGTATTTCTTTGTTTAGTTCCAATGAATTGAACACTACCCATGTAATGCTTTGGTAGTATTTGATTTACATGTTTCATTCTTATTTTTCATTTTAAAGCAAACATTCCTTAAAAATATGAAAAATATTTTTTATGCAATACTTTACGAAATCAATTCTAAAACTTGTAGATGATTATCGGTTTTATTTCATAGAACTTCAACTTAATGTTATAGGAGCATTTCCTTGTACTTTGGTTTTGAAAAATTTATGCCATTTAAACGTTAGCTGACGGCCGAGTATCGCATAGCTACATTTAAGATAGATTATAGAAACAGAAAACATAAGACATAGAAACATATCCAAATTAAATTCCTAACAAACACCACCTAAATCTTTATCTTTATACAAAATAAATTTGACAATTTCTTAATATAGTTCCTTATCTATACTACTTTATAAATGAGATGGTTTGTGTCTTAATTTTAAAAAAAATTTAAACATTTCCTTATTTATCACCCAATTCCCTAAAATACTCATATTACCTTTCCAATAATATCACTTAAAATACGATACCCCAATTCGCTAAAATACCTACAATACCCTCATCCTGCCACCACCATCACCACCACCACTAGCAGTCACCACTCACATCTCACGTCTCTCCGCTGCCACCATCTCCCCGCTGCATTGTGCGGGAAATCTTCTAGTACACAAAATATTAGAATAGAACATTTCATCAAATTTTATTACTTTCTAGTTAAGAATTAAAGAACACGAAACACATTGTATATGTCGCTCACCCTTACAATGTTTATTACGCATAGGTTACGAAGCAGAGATGGCCAATTAAAACGAAAAGACCTATTACTAGTTTCCTGAAGTTATTATTGATGTATTTTATGTATTTTCCGATTCAATAAAGTGTAACAGGCTCCGAATGGTCACGTACGTTACTTCTCATCACATTAATTCCACCTCATCATTTTCAAATTTGATTTCAAACTGAGTACCAACAATACCTCATCATTTTTCATTGTCACTTTATTTATTATCATTATCTAATCATTTATCAAATTGAACTAAAAAAATAAATAAAATAAACTAGCGGCTTGGATTGGTTGGGGGTCCACAACACCTCGTCTCTCCCTCGTCGTTTAAGCGTCGAAGACAACCGATTTCACCAACCGCGGAGACGCTGCCTATGGCGTCAGTTTGAAAAAAAAAAGCGACACGCGTCTACAAGCAAACCAATTTCACCGTTGGGAGCCCTCTAATAAACTCCAAGTTATATATTCCAATTACGCTCATTATCACGAGTCAAATTGTAGACTACAATCCTTTTTCTTTTTCTTTTTGTTATAAAAACATGAAATTTATCATTTATGACATTAAAATTATAGGTGTTTCCATACCGAAGACCACAAACAATAACTTTGGAACACTACAAGAAAAGAGAACGTCAAAATTTCATGCCATATCCTGAAAGAGAAGTGGAGAAACTGTGTAAATGATTACCATATGACAGTAATTTATAAAAAAAAAAGTAATTCAGAGGGAACCCCTTGATCCCCGGTACCGCATTGGTACGAATATGTACAGACCACACAACACATGTTCTAGTAAAACATTTCCACCCAATACCCCACACTTGAACAAATACCTAAATATTTCTAAATCACGCTTGCAAGAGGGATAGAACCTGCGTCATTTAACGACATCATATGACAGTACTTTATAAGCCAATGTTGAGCTTCATGTGCTTTAACCATTAAATCAAAGTAGTATTCTTTTGGATTTTGATAGTGAAATATGCATGAAGGATTTTATTAATATGAATGACAAATTGGTAAACCAGCAAACGATGTAACTAATGCCATAGAAGATAAGGAACATGTTAGACAAATCGGCTTCTTCGATCCATTCATCCCTGATCGTTTTTCGTATAATAATGTAACTTTAATCGAGAATGTTCATTCCTACCTTCATTGATAATCTACCTGATCTATAAAGCTCATGCTTCTCATCCCATGATAGCCTGTCAAATGATGCATCACCCTCCTGGATATATTTTACCCCAGGCTGGAGAGTGTAAGTTATACCATCACATTCCGTCTCTCTAGAACATTCTAGAAGCTTTGCTTGCCTAGACAAAAGCGGCTCATCGAAATTACCATCCTTGGGTATTAAACGGACCCCACATATCTTTACACCGACGCTCCCTGTTGAAATAGTCAAGATAAGACCAGGAGTAGTTGTAATCCAATCAGGCTGGACAGTACCCGCATATGATTGTTGAAGCAGATCTAATGATACATACTCCAGCCATGTATGCAATCTATCAGAATGATATAACCCACTACTGTTTTTGGACGCAACGACATGCTTTGTTGATAAGGTCAAGCTGATCGGCCTAGTTAGCCTCATGAAGTCTGCCACAATACATAGTGATATACCTCTTATCGCATTATGCCAGTTTTCCGGTAACTCAATGACTGCATTCCCAACTCCAGTGGCTTCACTATGAAACCATCTTGGGATTTCCGATCCAGGAAGGAGAATAGTAGTCTGGTATTTGACCACGTTGTATCCCTTCGGTACCCATCAAGAAAAAAACAAGTGGAATTGATAAGTAATTGTAATGTCTAATTGCCCAAAAAGATAACTAATTTATGATCAGTTTTTGTTATGGTAATTAACCATCTTTATTCAGGCCAGAAAAAAATGTCAGATTTTTGTTGCTTGACAGCATTGCATCCCCTTTTTATGTTTTTAGCGTATGCAGTTGCAAACTGAATTTTAAACAATTTTAAAAATGCATATCAGATAGTACAGTAGAAATCAAGAGCAACCTGAAGTGCAGTTTGTAGCACCTTAGCTGTAAGACGGTCAAGGTGTTGGTCATCAAATCTACTGCAACCAAGAAACGAGACCTCACGCAAGAATCCTGGAGCTGATGAGAGACTGCTTATGGTCCGTAACGATTTACAGTTGTTAGCAAACAGTACTGCTACACTTGGTGGAAGCTCAGGCAATTCTTGAACATTTGGGCAATTGGACAAGTCGAGTCTTTTGAGCACAAAGAGTTGGGAGATGCTAAAAGGCAATCTAGTAAACTGGTTGTCACATAAAATTAAATACTCCAAAGAGGACAGTGTGCCAATATTTACTGGTAATGTCATTCCTTCATGTAAATTGCATAGACCTAATTCTTTCAATGAAGTTAAACTCAATAAAGAAGGCAATACCTGATATAAGGAGTCTTTATGCAAATTACTATGGTTTGAGTTTTTGGGTTTTGAAAACCAATCAAGAAATCCTCTTTTCGGAGAAACAAAGGATGGTGGTTCGACAGCAGAGAACGTTTTAAGATTTTTAAGACCGATGATTGAGGACGGTAATTGCGTAATAGTGGACACAAGAAGATGCTCTAAAGACCCTATGTTTCCCAGGTCTTGGGGTAATGTTGCAAGTTTTGTACAACGTCTAAGATCAAGATATGTCAGGCGTTGTAACATGCAAATACTGTGTGGAAGACTCACTAGGTTGATACATCCGAGAAGACTAAGGAAAGAGAGATTGGATATATTCACAATTGATGATGGCAGTTCTTGTATTGCTGCATGGTGCAAATAGATATGTGTTAACCGG
Source organism: Asclepias incarnata (assembly GCA_025447715.1). Classification (NCBI taxonomy): domain Eukaryota; kingdom Viridiplantae; phylum Streptophyta; class Magnoliopsida; order Gentianales; family Apocynaceae; genus Asclepias; species Asclepias incarnata. The sequence continues at coordinate 14,198 of JAOEHQ010016987.1, forward strand.
TCCATCTTCCCTTGGATTTCTGGGAAAATTTTTAAGTTATGACAGTGTCGGAGATTGAGAATTTTAAGGGATCTCATCATGATGTAGGATGGGAATAATTTAAGTTCATAGCAATTACTAAGATCAAGAATTTCTAGCTTGTCTAGAGATCTAATGGACTCATGTATCGTTACCAAACTGCTGCAACCTGAAAGATCCAATCTCTCGAGATTTGGAACCCCAGTGAAGTCTGGTGTTTTAACAAGCTTCTTCGACTCCTTGCAATCGATAAGCTTCAGGTTGCGTAGATTCTGTTTTACACAAGGATTGAACAAGAAAATGAAAAGTGTTTTAATATGATACCACAGTCAGGTATAGGAATCTGAGTTATTTACCTTCACCCCTTTCCAAAGCTCTACGATACTGCTACAATGCAAATGAAGTCCTACAAGTTTTCCTGATCCAAAACTTGCTGGGAGAGAATTTGTAGGATAACTTTTCCAATTGAGATATTGCAATGAACTTGGAAGATATTCTGGTCCTAGAAAATGCATTCCTAAGGTATCCATGTGAAGAAGTCTAAGGTTCTTCATGTTGTTGAACACATAAGAAAAGTTTACAACTTCTGCACTATACATGCCCTCCACTACTATGGCTTGAATATCTTCTGTTCCCTGTTAGTGACAAAAAGAGTGGATCGGTTGATTGGTCATTAGGGTTCATCTCTTAATTGGTAAGTTTTGTTTCACGCAAAAGGGGCCGGGTATGTTGATATGGGAACACTTTTAGCGCAAATATTCAACTTCTTTAAAAATGACTGTTTTATAAATAGGGTTTAGTGTCTGGTGATGCAATGAACTAACCCCAAATGTTTATGGTGTGAATGAACTATTCGAATGTTTATGTAATGTAATGAACTTTAAAATTTTGGTTATTGAATGTACCTTGGTATACGTGGCAACCATATGAGCTGCCACTTGTATGTTTTTGATTGGTCGGGTACATT
>JAOEHQ010016998.1:0-15178 GCA_025447715.1 Asclepias incarnata
ACCACATTGAATGATTTGATCCTTCACCTACCAAAGCATTGAAATAAACCAACGCATTAACCTCCTAATTAACCCCACTGTAAAAAAAATACAATTAACCACTTAATTTACCCACATTTAGTACCCTATTTATGAAGTCCTAAAGAAGCAACTTTGCTTCTACTTTTATATATATAGAGATATAGATATTTTTGAAATAAGTCATAAACTCGCATAGAACATTAAACTCGCAAAAACTGGCTTACCCTTAAACTCGCAAATTGTAAATCTCCCATGAAACCCTATTTCCTCACTATAAATACCCTCATATGATAGAAACAAACTCACAAACTCATTTCTCATTTTACCAACTCACAAAACCCTCTCAACCCCATTCTTAAACTTGCATACCATTCGCAAAACTACACATCACCAACTTTAATCGACTTTCTTGTTTCCCAATATAAACAGTAAAATCGGCCACATAAACACCATATAATCATCCATTTTTGTAAAATGAAACTATTAGGAACAAAAGCCATTTTTGTACCCTTTTTCTCTCATTTATGGTTTTCTTCAAATAATCGAACCTTAAAACATTTGCAAGTTTCAAACTTTTTATGTCCAACACATTTAGAATCATCTCATACAACTAATCTCCAACTTTGGTAAGTTTTCGTTAACAAAGTCTATGATTTTTGTTTGATTATCTCTTCTATACTAGAGGAGATCTTATGATGATCTCACTTTTGCTTATGTGTCAAGTGTTTAGATAGGCCACAATGCATTTCTTATGTCAGCATTACATCAGCGGTATTTATATTTATATATATATTAAAATTATTATTATGTATAAAATGTATAATAATAATCTGTATTATATAACAAAAGGGCGGCATATTTCATGGGCGGGCTTTCAAAATTTGAGATTGAAATTTTGTCAGACATCTTCTCTCCAAGTTTATTACAGCCTTTTCAAAATTTGAACTACATCAAAAAATCCTTTCTCTCCTTTCACATATCAAATTTTCTCTTTTTCACATATCAAATTTTTTCTTTAATTATATTTTTTCTTCTTCCACATATCAGATCCTTGGCGGATGAACATGATGAAGATGGATCATTTTCCGATTTTGAGAGAAGAATATGATGAAATTGTTATCATCATTGTAAGTTTGTATTTTTAATCTTAATGACCTTTTTCTGTTCGTTAAATCGATTAGCAGGGGGGTGAATATGAAGATTGGAGGTATAAAAATTATATCTTTATGTGAATTTTAAATGTTGGGGCTTTATGATTGTAAATTTGTTAAGCCACTTTTTGATTCATTTTTTATTTTTCTTTCTGAAATATATTATTTCATGTATGTAGGTTAATATTATTAAATATGACATGTATGATTACATTACTTAAATAGTGATGATGATCTTGACAATTTAAGCCAACGGATTTAGGGGAAAGCTAGGAAAAGAGACACACTTGAAGAACTGGACGAGTACATTGATCACTCCTTCAACAAAAGGCGATTCGACTTTTGAATTGGAGTTCGATGTGGATGATGAATTAGAGTTCAACAAAAAGGCGATTCGACTTTTGAATTATGGCCGGGTTCATTTCATCCGCAATTCTTGGGTCTACCCGGACGAACGTTATGACAAGAAGTATCGTGTTTTCTTCTCTAATCAGGTAAAACAGTTTGTTTTAATTTATTTTTTTAAAACAAATAAATTGACAAAACTTCAGATGAGGTAGTTGGCACACTTTGTTTTAATTTATTTTATTGGTTGATTATACAAACAGAGAAAAATTGGCATGGAGGACATATGAAGAATTTACAAGAGAATTGTTTGCAAGACAATTGTGTGGGTAGGAATATATGTGTTTTCACACGGATTTAGTAAGAGTGATTAGAGTGATTTAATATTTAAAAGGAGCATTGTATGCACAGCAACGTGGAGGGAACCATCTAAAACGTGGGCCAAATGGTTTGAAAGTTTCTCAAAGTGATAATATCTTGATTCAAATTTGTGCACAGATCACTGGATTATTTGTGGTGCTGAGGGTCTTGATAGCTTGAAGTGCTAGATAAGGTAAAAGTGCTACATTTTTAATTGGATTATTAGCTAACAATAAATTTTTAATTGGATTATTTGTGCTACAGTTTTAATGCACTCCTCCCATTCTTTTTTTAAGGATTTTTTAGTAAAGTTGCAATAATCCCCTTTCTGGATATGGAATGCATAGAAACCACCTTCATTTATGTTCAATTCGGCTTTAGAGTTTTAAAAAGGTTAATTTCATTAGTTTTCTTAGTATATGCATTGATGTTAAGCTTTTGGATGTGCAAATTGGGCATCCAGATATGAAGAGGCGAGCAGAGAAATGCTACACATTGACCTGCAATGTATCATTGGAGTACGAGAAAAAGTAAGATATGTTTTTTTTTAAATCTCTTTAAGGTTTTCAATTTGTGACAATGCTAACTTACTCTGTTATGGGCTCAATTTTTAACCATGGTAGGCTTCTCTGTCTTTCCAGTGAACTAAATGCTGGATTTTTCTATTGTAACGCGGAACAATAGAAGTATATAATGAAAGCATGGTAGGCTTCTCTGTCAATTTTTTGGGTATTATGTGTTTGAGAAAAATGAAAGTATATAATGAAAGCATGATCAAATGTCTTTAAAACGATATAAGGTTAGCTAAAAAAGGAGGTGTCTAAATGGTTGAAAAGTGGGATTCAAAACAGCCAGTTGGGCTGTTTTCAAATCTTCCAACAGCCCAGAATGGTGTTGGCGGAATTTAGAGGGCTGTAAATTCACGGAATGCATAAAATCATTTGATTAACAATTGATTAGAGTTATTTAATATTTAATAAGAATCATTATCTAAATTTCATGATGCAACCCGTGTCGGGACACGGGTTTTAAATCTATACAATTGTAAATCTTTACATTTACTTTTCACATATATACACTAAATCTTTTAAAAATAACACTTATTATTTAAAAGGTATATAATGAAGCCCGTGTTACCACACGGGTCTCTAATCTAGTATTACTACAAATTAAAAGGTCAACATAATTATGGATAAAAATAATTCAAATAAACAAAATCAATTTTATAGCATAATACCACTATAACTCTTTTTCTTACACAACTATGACCGGCGTCACCCTAACCTTTTAGTCGTGTGTTCTTGCTACACAACTTGAGACACATTCGGTTTCCATGCGTTGCATTGGACACTTTTAGTTTAATTAAATAGATTGTAGTGCATGGTTATAAATGTTTAATGTAAAGCCCAAAAGAAATATTTTTAATAGGATAAGTAAAAAAAAAATAAGATTCAAGTTTAATTTATAAACAATTTAGTTATTAAAAGGGAAAAAACCTATAATGCTTTGGTTGTAAAATGATTGGTAAATGTTTTGTGTCATGTTTCCTTTCTATTTAACTTGTTCGCTCTCACTCCCCCATTTTCCCATTTTCTGAATCTTGAAAAACCACTCCTCGTTGGCCTCACACTACGAGCTCCAACACTAGTCCCACACAATGATGTGGGCTCGTGTTTTGAACCATCACGAGTCGGCCACGAGAGCCGTTCAACCCATTGCGAATGTTCTTAAAATAAAAGAGTTTTATTCATTAAATATTACAGATAGAGATTAGAAATGCGTTACTAACTGTTTTAGTGAAAGTTTTATGCATCTCCCACTCAGGTTATTTTAAAGGATCAAAATTAACCTCGAAAATAATAAATTAGATGAGCACATTCAAAGGTTATTTTAATGGTTACTTTTAACTTTTGAGATTTTTGAAGTTTGCAATATAGCCTACCGACGAATACAGACAACAAATACTGTTTCTGATGGGGACAACTAGCCTGGACCAGATAATCTAAATCAATCTTTTAAAAACCGGACCAATCTGCCGGTTCGAACGGTCGAATCGGTGCGCGGTCCAGAGGCTGGTTTTTTAAACCTGATTTTTTAGTGGTCCGGTTCATTAGTTTTGGCCGGTTTTTCCGGTTCAACTGGTTTTGTATTTTTTTTGTAATTTTTATGATAATGTGTGTACTTTATTGTTATTTTTAGTTGTTTGTGAACATTAAAACATATATTTTCTTTAGATTATAGCTATTTGGTATTATTTTTGAATAAAGTGTAACAAGTTTAGTAGCATTTTTTTATAAAAAAAAATACCAAACGGTTGAACCGGTCCGACCGCTCGCGGTTGACTGGTCGGTTCGACAAAAAATCTGGGCTTTAAAACATTGATCTAAATTGCCTTTCTATTGGGTCTTCCTATTTCCACCTCCCTTTTCCTATTTTCACCATTCAATGTACAATAATTTATCCACAATATAACAATTGTTTATTGCATAGTGAAAGGGTGCAATTGGGAATAAAGATGTGGAAATAGATACTCTCTTTCTATTTCCAGCTCGGGTGAAAATAGGTCGCCTCAATTGCCTGGTGGATCGCCCCAATTACCTCTGGGGTCGCCCCAATTGCCTGATGGTCCACTCAGGATCTTACCAATTGAGGGATGGAAATAGGTTTTGAATGAAGAATTAGTAAAAAGAATTTATTGAAAGTCAACATCTTAATTGATAAAGCAGTGACTTTTTGAGTTAAGTCATACTTAACCGATTAAATTCAAAACAAATTCTTATGATTTATTGAATTAAAAATATTACTTATTAAGTTAATTAAGTTCTAAACAAACACCAACTAAAGCCATCTCGAATAAGGCACTTTATATCCTCTGGGACATAAAAGTCATTTCATTAGATCATCTATATTTAGAAATTTTTCTTTATAGAAAACCAACTTTCTTTTATATATAGAGAATCGTTATTAATTATTTAAAACTATTTTTTATAATAATCTATTTGTTTATTGTAAAAAAGACGAAGTGGTAAGTATAATAAAAATATAGAATAAAGTTTTATTGTAATGGTTAGAGATAAAATGGAAATGAGCATCAATTTAAAAAACTTAAATGGGATGTTTGGTATGTTGGTTGGAATTGAGTCACTATGGTTATGGGTTATTCTATTATATAAAAGTCAAATGAAAATCAATTTGAGACCTAACTCTCTAGTTAAGTTTGAAAATGTACATTTTCTTGGGTTTTATACCCTTTTCAAATCCAATCACAATGGAATGGGCATGGGACCGTCTCGATCATGGTAACGGTACCGAAAATCAAACTTGGTACCGGTCCCAGTCTCGGTCTCATATGAACCGTTATCAGTACGGGACCGGTACGGTATCGGCATTTGTATGATTTTTTGGGTACCGTATTTGATAGATCCCGTAAACTACCAAAAATGGATACGTGTACTGATCCCACTTGAGATTCGGGACTTGGACTTTTTGCTCTTCCCCACATAAACCAAACTATATAAAGGAGAATGTCAGAATGAAACTCATTCTTTTATATATTCTCATATCTCTAAACCAAAGACAACTTAATCTTATGTTCTACAGTTCTAATGTATGATTCAACAATGTTTCATTTAAACTCCCAACTCATGTTGATATAAGACCGATTCGAGATGTTCAATCTCCAAGAAATTAAGACTAAAAGAGAAGACTAAAATAGTTTTTCTAACAATTTTCTCATTCATACTTTCAACTAAATGCATACGTACAATATCTAAAGTAAAAGAATTCAACTACTACTAGTCACTATATGAAATAGTTATATTATTAGTTAAGAATTGGTCTTCATGTTTGCATGAAAAATGGCTTCATGGAGAAGTTGTTATGTATCACGTACATGTTGACTTTCTAGAATACAAAAACTCTCGCAACGTACGTATTAATATAAGTTCCCTCCTGCTTTAATTTTACGGTGGCTAATAAGTGCCCACAAATCTGGTACCCCACACACATATATACTTTTGTTGACGCAGACACATGACACCCCACTCGGCCACACACAGACGTAAATACTCATCACAAACTTAACAGCCACATCTTTGAAGTTAGGGTATCGTTTTTATATGGTTTTCTTCGCGTTTTGCTGTGTTGTTGCACCATCAAATCTCTAGAAATCATCCTTCACTCGCACAAAACCCGGCCCGATCTCTGCTGCTCATCATCCCCTTCATAAATCTTGTTACAAATTAATGTGTTTCACAATGAATATATATACTCTGATGTCTAAAGAATTGAATATATCATATAGGACTATGATATAATCATTGACGGATGCAAAGAAGTACTAGGTTGGTCACCACCCCACCCTCAAGCAAGTTTTTGTTTGTAAAATTTTATTTTTTTTACATTAGGCCCCAATTAAAATATTAGACCACGTACGCAACCCAGTTTAAGATTAAAAAAAAAAATTCAAGCCCCCGTCATCTAAAAATCCTGGATCCGTCACTGATATAATTAATGTAAAAATGCTTGATAACAGTCGTAAGAAAAGAGTATATCGACCACATACATTCGACGAAAACTAAATGCCAATGTGTGTTCCTTTATGATACATTCATAGAATGTTACACCTGAAATATAAGGTGAATGAGTGAATTCATGGGACCCATGCATATATATTTCTCTGCTTGCAACTAATTAATGCTTATGTGTGTGTCAAATGCAATAACTCAAAAAAGTTTAAAGCATTGTCGACCATCTTCATGATGTACAGAAAACCGACTATGCGATAAAAATGTGGGGGATATGTTGCCGTTAATTACCAACAGCAAGCATAAAATGATGGAACGATAAATGTGACATTTGAAGTCAACCTTTTAACAGTAGTTTTTTTTTTCTTCAGCGAGTTGAGATTACTGACGGGCCATTAGCTAGCCCACCCGATCATCTTCACTCATCACAGGAGAAAACCCACCATAGGTGAGAGATAACCCAGCCCTTGACCCAACATGAAATTCCAATTTTTTATCACTAAAACTTGTACTTATGACCTCCTCACTATTGAAAGTTCTGAGTATCTCACCTTAACCACTTGGATTGAAGGTCATTGATCTTTTATCAGTAGTTAAAATTATTAGTTGTATTTATTAAATTAAGATGAGGTAAAATAAATGGTTGATATAATTCATAAGGAGGATGTACCTATATCACACATTTCGATAAACTTATCATAATGTAAAAAGTTTATAACAATGTACAAGAATCTATCTGATATATATGACACCTTTCTCAATTCTCAATTTGTAAATGTTGCCATCAAGTAATTATATAGGTAAGAATTGAAAATCTTTACAATCCAAATAAAAAGATTATTTCTTTGAAGACAACGCTTACAGGCAGAAAGTAAGATGTGCATTATTATTTTTAGGACTTAAGTATGTACAGGAGCCAAGTAATAAATTGAGTGACGTGCTCGATCGCATGTGTGGATGTAAGTTATCATTTAACATCCCTTCTCAGGATGTTCTATATATAGATGTATTCATTTCATTTCAATAGCTACTGGTGTTCAACATTTTCGATGAGTAACAGAAAAGATAGAGGTGGTGAAAACTCACATCCTCGTCAAAAAGATTGGTTGAGTCTCGGCATAGGGCAACGTACGAGAGGTTTTAGTTCAAATTCAATAGCCAACACATCCATGAAGTTGTATACATGTAGCTTCTGCAAGAGAAAGTTCTACAGTCCCCAAGCATTAGGAGGTCATCAAAATGCCCACAGAAGGGAGAAAGAAGCCGCTAGAAGTGCTTTCAACGCTAACCAATTGATAGATGTGCATTCCGTTGTTCAGGCACCAATACGAGATAAAGAAAACACTGCCACAAGGACTACCGACATTAATATTAACGAAGCCGCAAATGAAGTTACTTTTCCTGTGCAGAATTATGCTAGGGAGGAGTCAGTGGACTTGAAGTGGATAGGAACTTCGTATTCGAATCTGCAACCAGTTTCTCAGAAGTATGATCCACATACGCTGGACTTAGATCTCAAATTGTAACTTGGCAGCACCTAAAGTTGAAAGCCCTCACCTGGCCGGCTAGTACTGTATCTTACTTACGGTACATCTCATGAAAATCAATTATTATATATACATAAGTAAGTGAGTAAGTCTGTGTTATATATATATATATATATATATATATAGTACTTACTAGCGTCCTTAATTGGAGCTGCTCCCTATAACTATTATTATTTATTATTTGTCAAGCTTGATGTTTGATTTTTACCAGTGTCTTGTATAAAGAGAAGCAATAAATAGGTTATCCAATATTTAAGGGGAATCATCCCTACAGTTCAACTGCAAGGATGATGGCTGTTGTTACTCACATATTTTTTAAATGAAGGATGTATTCTGGACATTTAACAGACTTCAGAGTTGATTACAGAAGAAAAAAAACAACTAAACTGTAGCTATCATTCCTGCAGTTAACTACAGGGATAATTTCCCTAATATTTAATGTATGAAGATGGAATATAAAACAATTTGTTATACCATTCAAAAGACAGAGCTTATTCTCACTTCTTTGAACTACCTATTACAAGTTAACAATAATACATGTTACCGATGAAAAACAAATCGGTTAAGCAGGTACGTACGTAGCATATTAATGAAGAAAGAGTACGTACATATTTATGGTTAGTTTTTATCAAGACTGAATGTTTGATTTAGGTTTTTAAAACTAGGATCATCATAAGCGACTATATGACACAAAATTTGTACTATTTATCATAGGATTTGTATTAATCCTTAAAATAAGTTGCAGGGGTGTACAAACCGTTGAATATAAATTAGGGATTAATGCAACAAAAAAATGTAAGTAACTATGTACATTTACATAGTGTGAATTGATCAAACGAATTTAAATCGTGTTCATTGTATGTAAGTAACTTGTATTTTTGTTCAAATCGTGTAACGTGTTACTGGCTAAATAGTTAGCCGATTAACAAATGATTTTTGTTAAATGAAACACTTGGGATTAGTGTCCCAAAATTTAAGAAACTATGCACAAATATATATTGTGTAATAAACTAGGCATAAATGTTTATTGTATGTGGAAGCTACCGGATTCAGCCGGTTTATTACATGCATTGGACAAAAAAAAAAGTTATATACATACAATGAACACCGTTAGAGTTTGTTACACACTATGTACATTCTTCCGTAGTTACTTACATTTCGAGACCCTAATCCCTATAAATTATCTAATTATAATTAAGATGAATATACTTTGTTGAACAAAAGTAGTTAGCGAAGGGAAATGTAAATTAGGATGATTTAGCCATACATCTTCGTATATATTCAAATTCTTATTAATGGTGCCCACCGGTCTTCTGTGTAGTCACCGGCAGTCAGGATTGTAGGGTTCCTAGATTGGAAGGAAAAATTCTTTCACATAACTAAAGGATTCCCGGCCATTTACTTTTTTTTCAAATCCTCTTAATGGGATTGTTTCAATCATCTTTTGGGTATGGAAGAGTACTTGTTTGCATTGCAAAAAATGCCCCATCATATCAAAATGTTTTGTAATTTTAAAATGATTTATCCTTTAAAGAAAGAGAAATGCTACATTCACAAACAAATCTTTACTAACAATGTTTACAAACACATGTGACATCAATATAAACCAATAAAATTGTTTTGGTTATCTCTTTCTTCATTATCTCTCGTTTTATTGGTCCATATATGTTTGTAAACATTTATTTGTAAGTCTAGCATTTCTCAATTTTCTAAAATTATAAATTATTAAAAATTTATGACATGTAGATTTCACTAATTTTCTTCCTCCATCTCCTCTCAATTTCTTTATGTGTCATCATCATGAGGATTTTTAGGAAGATTATTTAGAAGGATCTAGCTATGATTGCCAATTCCAATTAGGTGGGTTGGTCATGAGGTTTCTCCTTATGAGGTTTCTTATGTGGAGGTCGGGTTTCAAACTCCGTAGTATACATTATGGTGAATTACTAACTTAGAAACTAACAACTAACTTTTGTCGGGAAAAAAAAAAATCCGGCTATGATTACTCATTCTTGTATATACTGTGAACAGACGAATGAGAACCGTCTTTTATGGCTTTTACACTACCAAAGGGACATATTTTAATAAAGGTGATGACAAATGGCAGAACGTATTCCTTCTACCCATCTCCTTTTTTTAATGTATTTATCAAAATTAACACCTAGTCGTATACAGGACGGGAACATTAGTTTAATTTGAACCATTAAAACTTCTAAACGATACTATGTGTAACTAAAGCTATTTTGGTGTCATTTTGTTATCCGATGGCAAACATTAAAATTTGCATAAAAAGCGCCATCATTCAAAGGAAATACGTGCATTAGCATTTCAACTAAATTCAATTATCACACTTGGTAACTTTTTTCAGGCGGAATTGAGCGGAATTAAGAATTATCTGGCTTTCAGTACACCTTATTTGGATCAAAGTTCATTTCAAACACCTAATCACTTTACAAATGCCGCATTGCTGCGTACTGTGCCGATGAAACCCCTATTTACCATAAATCCCCTATGTAAAAGGCTCGCAAGATTCGAACCCCGCTCATAGGCTTCGCATAGAGGAATTAAGAGAATGGTGGCGGTACCAATTGATTTATGATCAATTAGTAAGACATTGAAGTATATCGATTAGAGAAAATATAACAAAGAACATGAATCTCATGATTTCGGTCGCCAGGGTACAACTTCAAGCATGAAAATTTTGTACGGCGTTCACAACGTTGGGCTTTGCCTTTTCATCAAAAGTCGGTGTTGCCAACACCGGTCTATGCATACATGGCCTTGAATTAATGAGCGTCCACGTGGGTGCGTGTTGGATGTGTAAGGGCCGACGTTCCCAACACCAGTCTTTGAATTTATTTTATTTTTAAGTTAGGTGTTAGTTTTAAGGTTTAGTATATAGGGTTTATTAAATAGTTTAAGGTCTAACTTGTTAACTTACTCAGCTTTAATTAGCTTATACTTGCTTTTAAAATGTGTCGATTTTGTTTCACAGGTTACCAAGGAATGATAGCATGTGCTTGAGTGAGACTGGGTAGGTTGATTAGTCATTAGATTAGGACTCGAAGACCTGCCCTTAGCCTAGCTTCATTTCTATTAGTCAGGACAATGTCGCCGAAAAGCTTTCTTTTGACCTAAAAAGTTAAATAAGCATAAATTGTTGTCCTTTAGTGGGTCTGTAGTGATGACATAATGTCGTCGCTAAAAGTATGCTACTTATTATGCTTCTTCTTTTTTATGTGATATACCTACTATATGAGTTCTGTAACATTAAATGTTAAAGCTAGCTAGAGCTATAGAAGTATATTGGATATCATGTTCCAAAAACCAAAAGGAATAATCAGTGCAGGAACTACTACAGTGTACAAGTTACAATATTGTAAGGTCATCTCCAATGGCCAAAATGCTTCCAGTTTGCTTCCAATCAGCATACCGAACTTCGGTATGCTTCCATTGTACTTTCAGTATGCTAATCAGTTTGTTTGGTCAATTTGCACCCAAGCATATTGAAGGCAAATTAAGTTGCTTAATTTTTATTTTTTTTAAAAATCATATGTGTGTATGTATATTTAATATAATGTTTTTAAATTTAATATGGATGATGATGTGGCATGGGCAAACTGAGTTCAGTTTATTGGTTCGGTGTGTTGGAGGCAAAATAAGTTCAGTTTGTTGATTCAATGTGTTGGAACAGTTTGCTGACGTGTTGCTGAGGTGGCCGGTTTGCTTGGCAAACTGTATTCTCCATTGGAGATGGCCTAAGTTGATACAAGAGCAAGGGCGGATCTATTAGGATATAAACTAGGTCCACGGACCTACGTTAGATCGAAATTTTTTTATCCAAGCATATGGCACATTATTATTGGACACATGTTATCCAAGAGTTTGGACATAGATAAATTATAAAGTAAGTACTTTGAAACATTTGAAATAAATAAATTATAATTGGATACACGTAATTTTTATTCCTAGATCCGTTAGTTATAAAATAAAACAATTTAGAAAGACATGTGGGCTCTTCTTTTAAACCCAATGGTGCACTAGTAGCATACCACCAAACTTCTAGAGTTTTAGTCACTCTTCTTTCATTTCTAATTCACACTTCAATCTCTAATCTTTAAAACACTAAACTTATCAAAAGAATCTTTCGAGTAGTGCTATTGTGTAATAATAATACCCCAACGACTAATTTAGCAAGATTTAAGAGTGGTCGTGGAGGAAGCTTGAAATCGGGAGGAAGGAGGAACTAAACAAGATTTACCAAGAATCAATTCCTATAGCAAGAATTGTACAATAATAAAAACCCATTTGATTTCTTCGAAGTTAAGATAGTGGTCGGAATAGAAGTTGAGTTAATGTTATGGCAAGGTAGAATAGGGAATCTTATGAGAATTTTGATTGATTGTTAATAGGTATTTTGTGAAAGAACTCGCTATGCGAAAGAATTTCGATTTAATATATATAATGTTTTGTGAAAACCCGACCCGACCCGACCCGTTATTGAATACGGGGGAAAAAAATTTTTTTGCCTAAATTAAATTGGACACACGTGATTTTCATTCTTAGATCCGTCACTGCATAGTGGATGATAACATCACTATTCCCACCCCTATTGCAGAACCGTACATGAGATTTTCATCTCATACGGCTCCTCAAAAGTCACAAATAAATCTAAGGACCCGCCCATTATTTTTTTTTTTCTTGATATGTTTGTAGGATAAAAAGATAGATAGAGATATAAAAAAAAAAAAATCCATCGTAAGGTCCCTATTAGACACTGGAATTCTGTCTGCTATATTCACCTAGCAGCCTACTAAAGTATTTGTAATTTTTGTTATTTTTATTGTTATATGTTATGTTTTGTATACGACTTATAGGCAATTTTTAATATTCGGGTAACACTTATAGTTGTCTCTATTATGAAACTTTTTACTGCTTTTATTTTTACTGTTTTTATAGTATTTCTTTGTTGCTAATCATATAATTGTTGTATGTTATATTAATATACGACTTATATTAACACATTATATCTTTGTTATGAAAGTGTTATTAATTCAATTAATTCAATCATTAATATATGAACTTAATCTTCCTAAAATACATTAATTAAGAATTCAATCAATTGCATAAAATGTTTTCCTTTTTATTTTATTTTTAAGGCATATGTTGAATAAACTCAATTATAAATTCAACTAGTATTATCTGTTGTTTGTCTTTCCTAGTGGCCAATATTGGTTTCTTATTTTATTATTTGTAAAGTGTCAAGCTTTGCTTAATCAGATTCAAAGTTCGTTTATAGTTTTCTTGTCTAAGTTATACATGTTCAGCAATATTATCATAAGTTCATTGTTAGAGGACATGAAGACCTTTCGAAAAACTGGATTTCTCACATTCTACATTGCTTTTAATGGGTTTTCAAGATGGCCGGAAAATTTTGGTTTTGAGCTAGTTGCATTGTCAGCATTTAGTCGCCGCATGTTCGACTATGGTGTTGAATAGATGGCAGGAAAAATTTGGTTTTGAATGAGCTAGTAGAATTTGTCATTTAATTCACATTTACCAAAATGGGCCTGAAGAAATTAAATAAGTGTCCAGCAAGGCAGCAACTACAAGATGAAACCTCACATGTTGGCAATTTGCCATGTTGGTAACTGGTAAGCAATAAAAATATAGGCTGCAAACAATGGCCCATAATGTTAGTTAACACTTAACACTCTTTTTTAACACCAAAAGAAAAAAACACACACAGGTGTAAGAAAAAACCGGTTAACTTAACCGGGCCGGTTTGTAACCGGCAACCCGAACCGGTTACTAACCGGAACAGTAATAACCGGTTTTCGGTTACCAGAAACCGACGGTTCGTAACCGGTTACAACTTTCAAAACACAAACCGATTAATAACCGGTTAACCGGTTTCTTTATATATATATATATATACATTCAATCATATTACACACATATATATACATATATATAAACCCTATCTATATATATCGACATATCTAGAAGGAAGTTTTGATCATATTCAAGAGGCGAGTGCGATGGTGCGTGAAATTATTGTGAATCTTGGTGGTGGTGCAAACGGTGGAAGGAAAGGAGGTGGCTTCCAGCAGCAGTCTGGTGGAGGAAATAAAATCAAGACAAAGATGTGCGAGAACTTTGCCAAGGGTCAGTGTAGTTTTGGTGAGAAGTGTCATTTTGCCCATGGGGCGGAGGAGCTTCGTACTTGATCTTGTAGTGTTGATGGGCAGTGTGATTGTTTAAATTTTGGAGATACTGTTAAGTTCTGACTGTAGCATATTAAGTACTGGTGGCCGGTTAAAAAAAAACCGAAATAGGTTAACGGGTATCGGTTAACCGGTTATTATTAACCGAAATCGGGTAGATCAATTCCAGTTTTAAAACATAGAAACCGGTTATTAACCGATACCGGTTAACCGTAACCGGTTTTTTAAAATAAAAAAATAACCGAAACCGATTTTTAAAAAAAATAACCTAACCGGTTAACCGGTATTTACACCTCTACACACACTCGAGTTTTACTTTTATTTTGATAGTTATAAATGATTTCCTATTCATACCATATAACTTTGAGATGATCATCATTTTTATTTCATTTGTTTATTTTTTAAAATTTTCTCATACGAGTTTGGATGATCCAACTTATATTGTGAACAGACTAAGCTCAAGACGATTCACTTTTAAATCTAAAAATCATAACAGATGAACCTCTATGACCACTAAAAGATTTATGCCAAAATATATTTACCATATTTTATTATTGTGAACTAGTCCATACTAAATGACTGAAAATTCATTAATTGATGCCAATACATTATGAGACATGAAAAGCTATATATCCACAACAACATTAGTTTTAAATAAAGTGTGAAAGGGAGTAAAAATGCATATGTGCCTTTCGAAAAATATTGTTATTGTTAAATAACACTAATATTCATTAATATTCTTATTACACTGAAAAGGGTTACCTTCTCTAGAATCTTGCTACATGCATCCTTCGCATTACCCCTAACAAGGCGATTAAGATCAAGATCTTTTTAAGTTAACTTCTATATGATACTAGTCTTAATATCCGTACGATGTATGGATTGACTATAAATATTGTTTGATTAATTTTTTTTTCTATAAATAAAATAAAATTTGAACATGCCCATCACATGCATTTAGTCTCTTCAATGGTAGCCTAATAGTGAGAGACGTGTATCAT
>JAOEHQ010017009.1:0-26198 GCA_025447715.1 Asclepias incarnata
TTTGGACTTTTCCATTGCGATTTTGGCTTTTCCATTGCGATTTTGGACTTTTCCATTGCGATTTTGGCTTTTCCATTACGATTTTGCCTTTCCATTACGATTTTGCTGGGTATTTTGTGTAAATCAAAAAAATTTTGGTTAAAATGGTATATTTTTTATATTTTTTGGGTATTTATGTTATTTTCTCTTAAGAATATCCAACATACAACACTGCATATAATACGTGCAGTTAATGCTGTAAGCATTTGGTTTTGGGTCTAATACTACAAAAAACTGTGACAGTTGAGGTTACACTTGAATGACATCATTTAGCACAGGCATAACTTTTATAAGCTCAGATCACAAAAATGTGCTGTTCTCGTGTCACATGTGGATTTTTGCGCTCTTCCACTACCAAAACTTCTTCAAAATAACATTTTAGAAGCCAAAACTTTCCTAATTAAACAGTTTAGAACCATCGACACAAGGTCCTAACAAATATCTAAGCAAAAAGATGGGAAAGCCGCAGAAAACAGAGCAGTTTGTGGTAAAAAAATAAATTACAGATGTGGGGAGCAGAATGAACTAGGGGATTCGGGTTTTGGTTTTATGCGATTTTGTGCAGACCGATGTTAAGATCAGAGGATATGGAAATGAGAAGAGGCAGAGAGTGGTGCCATGCAGCTTTGAACACTCGTTTTTGGTGAGCTTTGATTGATTGGGAGGGTTTGTTAGCATTAAACCTTATGTCAAAAATGTGAAACATGGGATCTGCTGAACCAGAGGTCAGGTAGAAACCATCTGGAGACCATGCCTGGTTGATCAAGGCAGATTGAGACTCGCTACTTTCTTGCTTCCAACCGAACTCGTGGATTTCTGTTCCCCTTAATCTGATGTCAAATAATCGGAGTTGCCTTTCTGGAGTGCTGCAAATATAACATAACATTGCCAAAATATTAACAGAGTGGATGAGTAAAAGCGAAAAAAGACTATTACAAATTAATTTTTTGATTTAGTTGGTAAGTTTTTTTAATTATACCCTTGGTTCTGAGAAAGAGAGTCCACTTTTTAGATTTTAAAGCAACATATAGAAAAGTTATTCTTCATATAAAGAAAAGTTACAAAGTACGCATTGTTTTGAAATAGAGGAATAATACACTATTCATACAAAATACACGTTTAAACTATACATGTTGCTATGGGTGTCTGGAAATTTGATGTAGCTCAACAATGATTATCCACATCTGCGGACTTTAAGACAGAGTATGGTAAGCTACTCTGTGTTATTCATAAACTAATACCCGTTTACCCTTGCATGTCGCTATAGATATTATACTTTAATCTAATTTGACAAAAACATGGGTATGCAGAGATGGAAACGACACAGATACTCTTAACAAAAACATAAACTCCAAAAACCCTGGTACTAAAATAAAACGTCAACAGTATTTTACCTGGTCTGGATCATGAAAAGATTGAAGTCACAAGGATTTGGTAGAACACTCATACACTTGCTTTCTATCTGATGTTTGTAGTCGGCTCTTCCAGTTTGTAAATCAAATCCAATAATCCTCTTGTCTGCACCAACAGATACCACCATCTGCTTTTGCTGCATCCCGGCAACTCCCATTACAGCTGAAGAATGCATACTTCTGTGCAATACTTTAGGTTTCCAAGAATCCTCACCATGTTTGTCAGTCCATTGAACAACAGCATGATCACTTCCACCAGTAACAAAACAAACATCTTCCCACGGCATGAACGCTATGTTGTTGATAATACCCTTAACGTGCGGTTTATCTTCAAGGAAAGTTACACGCTTTTTCTTTGGAGTAGATAAAATCAAAGTAATAAAATTAATGACTATCTAGAAATAATGGTAGAAAGTACATATAGATGTTGCTTGCAATTATATGTGGAAATATTGACTCATTTACTTATGGAGATATGGATCGGTTAATTTCGGTTGTGTTTAATCCCAAAGAGGTGAAGTTTGGCCAAATCAACAAATATAACCAAGAGGAAAATGGGTCAAATGAGTTGAACGGTATGAAAGTCAGCCAATATCTATTTCTAATGTATATAACCGTAAAAGATAATCAATCCGAAATTTGGATAATAATTGTAGTGATATTGTTTAACGCGTTGGTCAATTATATAACTTGTGAAAAGAAGGGTTTGTGGGTCAATCCGGCCCCGCCAGCTTTGGCCCATACCAAAAATGACCTGTTTTAACCAGAACTTATATTGACCCGTAGCCCAACCAACCCACCGTTCCCATCTCTACATGCAATAATCATATGAGTTTTACCTCTTTTCCTTTATTAAGGTTAAGGACTCCTATCTGAGAATCCCCACCATCAGCACTGTAGACAGAGAACAAGCTGCCACCATGAGGATGCCAGGCTATATCTTCTGGCCATCTTCTATTCTTATCAGATCCACAATCAGTTGTACTAAGAAGAGTTGCACTTGATCTGTCCCTTTGTAAACAAAAAGGCCCAAATTAGAAACTTTGAAAAATAAAATAATTATAAGGTTTTCTAGTGTTCCAGAAAAGCAAAAGCTGCAAGTATCCCCAAAAGACACCAAAAATTGCCAACTTTTTAAATTGTTCAATAAGTTGGATAGCGATAAACTAAAGTCAGGGATGATGAGATTATAGGGTTTATTATGCAAATACCTTGGAATATATAGCCTGGTCGAATAATAAGTAGATACGACAATTAACATGAATGTGTGATCACAATTCTAGCTAAAGTTCTGGAATACATTACAAAACAACCCAAACACAAGACCCTAAGTGAGACAAAAAAGGATTGGCATTAGGGTTCCTTTTACCTAAACAAAATTGACTAGTAGATGACTTACTATAATAGCACCATATATAATATATAAGACAATACTAGTAAACATTAAAAGATAAGATCTGTTTTTTTGTGTCCATGATCTGTATAAGCACTTATCTTTTTATGGTTATGGCATATTATCTCTCTTATTTGGATAAACTTATGGTGATTTAAACACAAAGAAAAAAAGTTTATCAACTTTACCAACTTGGCCATCAAAAAGTGTCTACATATCATCTTTGTCTCTTACATAAAGAGGCATTATAATATGATATTAGCTTTAGTTTAATCATCAAAAACAAGTATTTGATAGTGTTTTCTTAATAAAACTTGAAATTCTTATAATTGTAATTTTATCTCGATAAGTAAAGACTATAATATGTATCGGAAGCTTCTTAAGAACACAATGGAAATATGAAATAGATTTTGACATTGATGCATGATATAAAACATACCCTCTAGCGTGAATTTGCCATAGATTTACAAGTCCATCCAGAGCACTGCAAAACATTTCAAAGCATAGTCAATATCCTATCTCCTCCATTTATTGCAAATAGTCTATAGTGATCTAATCATAAATTGTGTTAGAACACTTCATACTACATATATATCATCATAAATCAAGGTAGAATATCTCATGAGAGAAGATGAATATTTTTTGATTATATGCCATGTCATGAAGCTACTACCTTTATTCGGTTGATTCATGTTTTAACAAAAACGATACCAGAGTAAGAATAATTTAAAATTTTAGTACCTAGTTACAAAAAGCTGATCATTTGTAGGACACAAGGCAAGACTTCTCAACTTTCTCTTATGCTGAGATGGGATATGGTTGGATGCCTGGCAATTGATTGTACGTGATGAAGATGAACTACATACCATCTGAATTAGATCTTTATGTTCTCGCTGCTCTGCAAAATTAAAATTATTTTGTCGTAAGGTAAGCCTCCCAGTAAACAAAACAAGTATGCAAACTTATAATGGATCGATGACAGAATTCGCATGCAAAACGTTACTGCAAACACAAGCCTTTTTACACCCATGGACAGTTTATTGTGCTAAACGAGAGGTCACGATTTCGACCCATTTATGAATAAGACGATTTGGATTGTTTTTCTCATATGGCTTATGTGGGTCATCTAGCTAATAGCGGACAGGGTCGAATGGGTCAAGTCAGTTCAAAAGTCATCCAAAGTCTATTTTTAATGCATATATCCTCCTAATCCATTTTTATTTAAAGATGTGGATTATTATTATTATAATAATGATGTTATTGCAATCATAGATAATGTAACTATTTATGAAGAATTTGAAAGAAAAAAAAGGGACAGAAAAGTGTTTGCAGGTCGACTCGTTTCAACCTGAACCTGTTTTGACCCCTTTGTCCAACCCATCCAGCACGCACATCTTGCCACCTCTATGCTAAACCAATAAAAGAAGGTTGCAACTATTACCAAATTTCCTTTTTGTTCCTCTGGATTGAGCATCAACATTTTCCTGTTCGGGTGGAATTCTATTTCCTTTTTCTTTCACAATGCTTTTGTCATATGTTGAAACTGCTTTACTGCCGGCTTCTGCCATCTTGATAGGTGCAGATGATTTTGGATTTATTGCAGGAATTACAAGCTTGGGTCTATGTTCGTGTTTTGCATGTCTATGATGATCTGGTGTGTAGCTTTTTGAGGAGTTCCCATTATCTCTATCGCCGTGGTTTGGTAAAGAATGTTGACTGATCCTTACAGGACTACTAGATCTCCTCTCTTCTTTCACTTTTACACCATTTTGGGATACATTTGTAGATGCTACAGCATTGCCTCGACCTCTAAGGCGTGCCAACTTTCGTTGTGTTTCCTCTAATCTCTTTTCAGATTCTCCAAGCTGCATACCTTCTCCGAAAAGATATTAGCTTTTATTCCCCAACGTAGTAATAAAATTTTATTGCACATTAACAGATAAATTATTTGCTTATGATTATCGTCTCATCTAGGAACCATTTGACATAACCATATGCATATTAAGCTAAAAATAATAATAAACAATATCACTACTCTACTTGAGTTCTCCATAATACTAAGAAACAGAAAGGAGTAGTGCAAGATATCACATAGCAACTCCAAAATTTTACAAACCTAATTAACCATCGAAATTTACTTCCTAAAAAAGCAAAACACACCTTCTTAAAAATTTATTTCCAATGTGTAAATTTTATTGGTTGATTTCATTTTCCCAGATTAATCTACATTAACAATTTCCCCTAGCATGTCATCAATTTTTACATTCGTCTCTCACTTAGACAAAACACTAAAATATTAGTGCAACACAATTTGTTGAACTAAATTTCTATATAAGATTTATCAAAGCTACTTAACCATTAAAATTCACTTACTAAAAAGGTAAAAGAAACTTAATTTATCCAAAAGGTTGATCTTCCGACAGGCGACAACCCCAACTGATCCATTACATGAGTGGTAAATCAAGCTTACCTAAACGCCAGCTCAAATGGTGGACCAACCAACTTACCCGATCCACCTTCAGCAAAGATTTTTAAGATAAATCAAGTCCCTCCTTGACTTCCGATAGAGATTGAACCCGGAATACTTTCCAAAGCTGCCATCTCCAGAACTAACTAGGCAACAACCTAAAGTCCACTTACTATTTAAAGTACTTTTTAGGTTCGTGTTATCTAGATGCAATAAGCCCCTTTCGTCGCTTCTAGCCTTTTAGCTTTTTTGGCTAAAAACCCGTGTTTAAATAGCCAAGCTTGAAATACTTATTCAAACAAGCTTTTCAACTTAAATAAGCTTTTAAGCTAATAAGCATAAACCGTTTGCAATAAGCTACAGTTTTACAATTTCATCTAAAAACCATGAATTCTCCTATATTTCCGTCTCGTCTAAAGCCGAAACAAAAAGCCTCCTAATTTAATCATAACCTACATTCACAATTCCACTACTACGTCATCAATTTATTTTGTTTTTTTCCGTCATAAAACCTAATAACAACAACAATAAAAAAAAATAAAAAGCCTAACAACAACTTTCTAACTATAATACAATTAAAAATAATTAATATATACATATACATATATAATAAATAATAATTATTGGAAATGAAGGTGAGAAGAGTGAGTAACAAAACCTCAGAGGTGTAATAAGCGACACGTGTACGGAGGTGATCAACTTCTTTGGCGCGATGTTCGATCAAAGCTATCAACGCTTCTTCTTGTTCTTCTCTATCTGTTTTTTCATCGCCGGAATCCATTTTCTCGATATTGGTTGGTTTGTTTGTTTGGTGGCGGTTTCTTATTTTGATATTTATGTTTATATATTTATATTATGGGAAAAACGAGTATGCAGCATACTCATCCATGCTTCCCTCCTCACACCATATATCCCACGTGATAAATAGCCCCCCCTGAATTTAAGGTTTGTGAGGGGGAAGCATGCTTCCAACAGCATATTCGTCAACCCCTTATATTATTACGGGGAAGCAGATTTGTTTAGAAAAATGTTTGTCCGAAAGTTTATTAAATGAATATATTAATAAAGGTGCAGTAAGGTTGCGTAATGTTGCAATAAAAATGATATTGGTATGTACGTAAAACTTCAGCGGCTGTGTTTTATGTTATGTCGCTTTTTATTTATGGGTTTTATTTTGATAACGATATTAGTCGATTTTTTTGAATTTACAAAAATATCCATCATTTACAAACTTTTTCTCATGAATTTGCGAAATTGTAAGAAAGAGCTTACTATTCGCAAAGAGGAGGTAGATATTCGCAAACTCCTCCTTGCGAATATGGATATTCTTAGGGTAACCACCCGCTTTATGAATCTCGTATACCACCAATATTTAACTGTACACCACCAAATATGCTTTAAGGTGTTGTATTGTACATCATCTTAAAACATGTTTGGTGGTGTACGGCTAAAAATTAGTGGTATACGGATCATTACCCTTTATGAATACCCTGATTCATTACGGTTGAACCTCAACAAAGCATAAACAATGTTTTTGCTTTACAATATTTCTTTTATCGACTTATTGTCATTCTAAAGTAGTTTAACCATTTCTTTTATGATCATTACTCCGTAATTTTACTATTGATGGTAATAACTTAGGAACACTATCGCTATAAACAAACAAGGGTGGAGAGTACCTAGCTTAGGTATAAAACCCCCTCACATCTTAGTTTTTTAATCCATAAAATTCATGGGGCCCATGTCATTTATTTATTATACAACAAATATTAAAAAATTGGTATGTAAGGGGGTTCTATACCTAGCTCACTTTTCCCTGAACAAAATGTATATATTGTTTAAAATGATAATTGACCCAAAACTGTTTTACCAATTTAACTGATTTATACACTCAAATCACTCGTGTACTTCGCCATTTGCCAATAATGATAGAATTGCGAATCTATATGATACTTCTTAATACACCACACAACAGTAAAAATTGAGTATTATTGTTGTTGCAAATCTATATGAGCATGTTATAGATTTGTTTACAATACCTCATATTATCATGACATCGGGCGTAGTACTGATCAAACTAATTAAATATGTCGTAAAAAACACATGTTCTTTCTCACACACCTTAATGTAGGTATGTGAGAGATAGACATGGATAGTCTCATCTATAAAGGACCTGATTAGTTTGTGTTCACATGTCAACAACAAACTGTAATCAATATCTACTTCACTAAAGAAATTTAAAAGGCCATTCATATTGACATAAAAACAAGAAGTCAAGCCCCAGACGAGCATCTCATGTAAGCAGAAAGTATTCACCATTCGGTGTTATGTATCAATGTGAAGTACCGAAGGTGGAGCTTTGTCTTCCTTGTTGGAACTTTTCTTCCTCTTTTTCTCAGACTGGGGTTCTTTAGCTTTTAGATCGTATGAAAACAGCCTCAACGAATCAGCCAAATGCTTGTTCCTATGTGCTGGAAACAAATAATGTAATTCCAGTCAACTAAATCTGCATTTAGAGTTCCATCAAACAAAAAATGTACCAAAGGCTTTAGAGATTTGATGGACATACCAGAAATTATAACATCATTCATATTCACAGACTTTCGGCCAGCATGATGTGCAAACACCTCAAGATCCTCTGCCAACTGTTCTGTGGTTACGAAACACACTCATTGTTAATCTTTCACAGCAACTATCGAGAGTAAAAACTATGAAGTTGCATGTTTACTTAGAAATAGGCTGATTTGGGTTGCATTTTACAACGGGCAGATCTCTATTAGAAATAGAAGGTATTAATTATTAATATCTTAATAACATAGTCTGTTTAACATATTGAACACACTGATTATATATAAAATTCAGGAAAAGGGAACAATAATAAATTGATGGGTCAACCCAACCCAACCCAACCCAACCCAACCCAACCAGCACACTCATTGTTAATCTTTCAAGGCAACTATCGAGAGTAAAAACTACGAGGTTGCATGTTTACTTAGAAATAGGCTGATTTGGGTTGCATTTTACAACGGGTAGATCTCTATTAGAAATAGAAGGTATTAATTATTAATATCTTAATAACATAGTCTTTTTAACATATTGAACACACTGATTAAATATAAAATTCAGAAAAAGGGAACAATAATAAATTGATGGTCAACCCAATACAACCCAACCCAACCAGCTTTGGCCACTCAAACTGCCCATTCTTGTACAATAATATGTGGATGGGTCAACTCAACCCGACCAGTTTTGGGCCATATCAAAATTACTTGTTACTGACCCACCCATTTACCACCTGTACTTAAAACACTATCCTGGATTCCTGGTCATGAATTGGTAAAAGATACAGATGCCGACAAATTTATCGAAACTCCAACAGGTTCAGAATTTCTCAAGCTCATTCAAGCCAACTATCTTAATACACAGGTTACCAGAACAAGGTTTTAATGAGCTTATGTATTAAAATTTCAACTTAAAAACTTACAGTTTTAACCGCCAAGTATACACAGCAGGAAATTGATCCTCCAGCACAAGATCATATGCATTTATATGAAACCCATAATAGGGTAAGACTCACGATATATCATTTCTTGTCTACCCAGTTTAACATATTAATTACTTAAGAATACAAAATCATCAGCCTAAACTGATGAGGAAAGTAGACACATAATTCGGGGACATAAGAACACATAAAAATAATCCTATTAAAAGTCATAGAGTTCCGTTGATCCCGCCAGAAAGTACAATATGGAAAGAAGAAACAATAAAAAGGTTTCAAAAACACTTGCGATCACTTATATCCAGCAGCCAAGTCCACAAGCCACCAATTCACTGAGAAAAAGAGTAAATCGACTACTGTATGATTTAGTAATTGTTGCCACACTCTAAATAACCTAATAACTAGACCTAGAAGCAAGTTCTGGTCAGGAATAGACTACCGGGGCGTGTTCATGATGGTTTCTCCATGTCCATGATTAACTGTTCATACTTTTTAAGTTGAACTGAAACTACATTCCTAATGCTATAAAACAGTACTACTACAGAAAGAAGACAATTAAGTCACTTTAAACGGATAACTCGGCAAAAATCTATTGTCAGTTTTTTTAGTCATTTTATACACCTCATTTCAAATCAACCAACATATGTGCAAAAAAAGGAGCCAAATACAATGATTTGACATGTTCATTTCTCTTGCAGCTTCCAAAACCAACAACCCCTAAATACTACTCGTATAATACTAGTTCCGATCTTCAAAGAAATGAGCAATAAGCATCAGCAGTTGTATTTAAATGCAACACCGAATCAACCTCAAATCAATATACTTATTACAATCACAACACAAAACAACTTTGTTCCTAACTATAAATACAAACTTCATTTCACATAATTAATTAAAATTCATACAAACTCATTTCAACAAGTAACGCATCTGATCAAACAAAGAGAATAAAAGATCAAACGGAAGCAGTACCGGCATACTTGAAGGCTAAATCCGATATGCAAACGATAACCGATTGCGATATCTCCATGTTATTCTGTTTAGCTGTATCCAACACACACAGAAACACACAATTAGTAATCAATTACTTCATTCGGAAAATAAACAAAATCAATTCAATTAAATATAAATAAATAATTAATATATATATATATAGAGAGAGAGAGACCTTCGGATTGAGCAATAGAGATAGTGGAAAGGCGAAAACGATCACGGAGATGATTAGTGGTTTCTTCATCTTCTTCTGCTCTCTCGTCTTCGCTTCCGTTGTAACAGCCAGCTTCGATCGGATTCATTCGATTCGATTCAATTCAATTTCTAATGATTTTTTAGGATTCTGAGAATTTTGAAAGCAAACCCTAGGTTTTGATTTAAATGAAATGGTGGATTTCGCGCCAAAGATGTAATATAGTTTGTACTACTTCAATTAAAAAATTATAAACTCAATTAAAAAATTATAAACTCACACACAGATACATTCTTTCTCTTCCTCCCCAAATAAAAAACAAATAAACTAATACACACATCCATATTCCGGCCCCACTAAATGCTTGTCCACCGGTTTCCAAAATATAACACCACATGACAATGACTATACAAGACGAGCCCCTCCCAATGGGCTTTATATAATGACGATAATGACGAGTGGAACGACGGGATGGATAGGGATAGACCTTATTTACTTTACTATTTTACTACTGTGAGAGTATCTGTACCTTATAAGTTGGTATTTTTAAAAATTTTAAACATTTCTTTATTTATCACCTAATTTTTTAAAATACATATATTAACCTTTCAATAACATCACCTAAAATACTTACAACATTCTCATCTCTTAAAATATCTGCAATACCCTCATCCCCTAAAATACATTCACCATCGCCATCACCATCATCACCACCATCACCACCACCACCACCAGTCGTCACTCACCTCTCACGTCTCGCCGCTGTCACCATCGCCTCGCCGCATTGTGCAAGTAATCTTCAATAGTAATTCAATTAAAACTTAAATTAAACATTTTAAAGAAAATTTATAAAAAAAATTAAATACATCATGTTATTTGTATTTGTTGTATATATTATCTCCAAAATAAATGCAATATTTATAATAAATACTAGCAAGTTTCCAATTCCATTTTTATTCCATTAGGAATCATCTATAATTACTTACAAAGCATTTTGAAGATTTTTATTTTTAAAATGTCTTATAATTAAGATTTTAAAAGTTTATATTACCCTCTTACATATTCACACCAAATATCCCTTATGTTCTAAAATATATACACTACCCATTTTTACATCAATTATTTTTACATCAATTGCGTATACTACTCGGCGTCGTCACCACCGCCACCACCACGACACCGCCACCGCTGCTACATTGCACATGTATCCTTCTATTACAAAATAATGGATTTGACGTTTGTCTAATTTAATACGCTTACACTCCTTTGCAAAACTAAAACAAAAATAAATTGAATGCTAACTTGGACAAATTATAAGACTAATGGGAGTGGGGAAAGCCCCCTATAGGGGCATCTCACGACACGTGGCACGTGACATGGCAAAAGGGCATTCCAAGATTTTTGTGGGAGTGGTAAAGGGGCATTCCAAAATTAATTTAATATCTTTATTTAAATAAAATATTAATATATTAATAATATAAATAAATAAATAAAGTAAAAAGTACAATGTTTTGTACTACTTGGCTGGTCTCTCACGCAAATGAAGCAAATGTTTCCACATTAAAGGGGGAAAAGGCAGAAAATGTCAGAAAGTACAACAGAGGCAGGTGCTTCCCATTTGTAACGAAGCTCGCACTAAAATGCCCTGTGGGGTGGTAGAAAGGGGCATTACGGGGCATTTTTGGCTTAAAAAAGTGTAAGGAATGCCCCCATTCCCATTGGTCTAACTTAAATGGCACTTTTTTTTACTTCTCGTTGAAATTACCAAGAACATCTTGCTCAAGGTAGGGGAACTCGTGACTCGGGATCGGGTCGGCGAGGGGGGGAGTCAGAATTTTTTGAAGACTCGGATCGGATCGGGGGATTGGGTTTTTTATATATAAAAAAATAATTTTTGAAATTATATGTAATAAACTCCAAACTTAGCATAATTGTTTAGAAACATTAACATAATTCTTCAAAGTTCAAACATAATTGTTTAGAAACCTAAACTTAAACCAATTTAGGATTTTACTAAAAAAAAAATTTTGACCAAAGAGATTTGACCAGAGTCGGCCGAGTTTGACTTGTGTTGACCCAAGTCTGATCCTGTTGGCCGTTTTTTAGTCCGAGTCAGCTTGACTCGACTTGTTTGACCGCCGAGTCACCGATCTGATCCGAATTTTAGGCCGAGTCGGCCAAGTTTACTTGTGACTAGCTCGATTTCGGTTGTGTTTATTTCAGAGGCATACAATCTGCTATTCATTTTGTCTTGAGACTTGGATTATTATTCTGATAATATTGTTTAAATATTCATAAATCATAATTGAGACCTTAATTATTTCAAAAACTTTTAGATATGGACAAAAAGATTTTGTGGTCAAACTAATCCGTCCCTGCCGGTTTTGACCCATACTAAAAAGTGAGATTTAACCTGAAACCGTTTTGACCCTCAAACCCCTTGGGCCGCCCATCTTGTCACCTCTAGTAGGCTAGACAAGGACTGTTGCTTTACTATGCAGTTGCCAGTGTTATTCTTAAAATTTCTGTATAGAGTTTTTGCATAAGGAACTTTAACAGTTAAACTCACTATTACTTTTTTTTTATGTAGACGGTGGAATGGGGAAGGATGAGCATGTGTGATGCTGAGAGAAGACTTCTAGCCAACGCTTTGCTTGACATCTCAAACGAGTGGTTTGTACTGTTATCTGAAGCATGCATACCACTTCACAATTTCAGCATTGTATATCGTTACATATCAAGATCCAGGTTCAGCTTCATGGGTGCAATCGATGAGCTAGGCCCGTATGGCAGGGGTCGATATAATCCTAACATGTTACCCGAAGTCGACCTCTCCCAATGGCGAAAAGGGTCTCAATGGTTTGAAACTAATAGAAATCTCGCGGTTGATATCATCAAAGATACCAAATTTTACCCCAAATTTGAGCAATTTTGTAGACCCGCGTGTTATGTTGATGAGCATTATTTCCCTACAATGCTCACGATTCAATCTCCACATTTATTGGCAAATAGGAGTCTTACTTATGTAGATTGGTCAAGGGGTGGTGCTCATCCGGCGACATTTGGGAAGAATGACATTACCCGGAACTTTTTCAAGAAAATCTTAGAAGATCAAACTTGCATTTATAATAATCAACCAACTTCAGTTTGCTTTCTCTTTGCAAGAAAGTTTGCTCCTAGTGCTCTTGATGCATTGTTACAACATTCCTCCGAGTTCTTTGGCTACTAATTGATTGTACCACTAGATAGCTTTTTCGCACTTGCATGATAGATGGAACCTTTACTAGGCATTATTGAACAATTAATGGCTGAATAACAATATATCATTCCCTATGATGTAGTTGACAGTTGTATAATACAAAATGGGAGTGGTTGTATTTGTATGAACCCCTCTGTTTATTAAGCTTTGATGCGTTGTGTGTTTAAGGGTGGCAAAATGGGTGGATTGGGTAATGGGTCTGAATGGGTTGTGTTATAACTGGGTCAAAATGGGTTACTTTTAACAGTGAGTTAACATGAAATGGGTCTGGTTGGGCGACCCATAAACATTTCTGTCATTTTTAGAGTTTTTGTAAATTGTTAATGTATTAAATATAATTAAAACACTTTCTGCTTAATACAATAAACTTTTAAATAATATGATTGTTAGATTGGATGATATTTGACCCATTCAACCCATTTCACCTGTTTTAGTTGTAGATTCTCTCATAATTTACCTAATTGGACTGGTATTCCGTTGGCAAATGAACACCGTTACCTAAAAAAAATCTTGATCCAGCGAAAGTCAAACGTTCTGCCATGTTCTGCTAAAGGAGAGTTTCTGGTCTTTGCTAGATGTCAGGGAAAATATTATACGTATAAGGTTACTTTAATGGTATCTGATACTCACTCCGATGTTCGGAGCTTATAACTTGGGTCAATGTTTGGTTTTTCGGAGGTGTTTAGATGCTTTTAGATGTGCAGTTATTGTTGCTACATGTTAATGATCGAGTATGAACTTTTTGTACAATTATTTAGGCTCAAAACACTAAATTGTAGATAATGAGATATGGAGTATCAAATAATAAAGTTGGATATAGAGAAGAATAAGAAGATTAAAGATCAATACAATATTTCTAATCATCGGTACCTTTAGGGGGTGTTTGGAATTGCTTTTTTAAAAGCGTTTTTGTAAAAATAAGCAGATACATACTTGCTTATAAAAAAGTGTTTATTATTGCATATCTGCTTTAAAACACAAGCAATAAACAGATAAAGCAGAAAAATACGCAATCTCAAACACCCCCTTAGTAACTGATTTTCTGTTACCAATTCTTGAAATTGAAATAACCAATTAGAAACAGACATCCAAACACCCCCTTAATCAATTAAATATCTGTTTTAGATTCCTTAAATCACAATAATCAATTTATAAATGTGCATATAACGAACCATGAAGTTGTATAACCATGAAATCACTGGAAGAATGTACACAAAGGCAAATAGGCTTGAACGATCATATTGCGTAACATGCAGTAAAAGTCCAAGCATAATAAGCATCAGAATTATTATGATCATGCACCTGTACAATAGTCGAACTTAGATGGGCATATGGTCGATGACATCAATTCTTTATAAAGCTTAAAATAGTCGTCTTGTTAGCAGGAACAATATAAACTGCTTGTAAATTGATGTAAGCGAGCACTTTCCTACGCCTATAAAAGGAAGGCTCCCCCCTCATTTGCAAATCATCCAAGAAAAGAAATAAAACTTCTTTTATATAAGATACTAGTGACACTTTATAAAGTAAACACTTCACAATTCATCATGGTTTTCTGGATGTTGACTTTGACTGAGGTACGTAACAGCCAAAGATGCTTGCAATGCAGCACCATAAGGAAGAATATCTTCATTAAGTTGAAAAAAAGGGGAATGCAGTGATGCGGGTTCTTCATTTTTTTCATTATTCATTCCAATAAAGTAGAAATAACCAGGTATAACCTCTTGGTAGAAAGAAAAATCCTCTGCACCCATGAATGGTGCCATTTCTTTAACATTATTGACACCAAGAACATCTCTTGCAACACCTTTGAAGAACTTGTGTAATCCCCCGTGATTTATTGTGGCAGGGTAGAAAGGTTTGTTCTTTGCAGACAACTCCACGGTTGCATTACATCTATGTACGCTTGCTTGCCCAACGATAACCTGTTTCTGAGATGTATTAGTTTCTATAATAAGCAATTATTACTATTTCCATACTCATGAAATATAGCATATAGTTTGGGTACTTGTGTTTTTTGTATGCATATGTACCTTCTCTATTCGATCCGTGAGTTGCATAAAACTTTCTTTAGAGAAAGCTCGAAACGTTCCGCCGATGGTGACTGAATCCGGAATAACATTAAAAGCACCACCTCCGTGGAACATGCCAACTGTAACAACCTGAAAGTGTTCTCCTTTTAGTATAAACAAACAATCCAGCATATCCAGAGGTAGCAAAATTTTCCAGTCACTAAGGTGGCGGAAGTCGCTAGACGCTACTAGGTCGGTCGACTAGGGAGTTGGGAGTACTCGGGTCTATGCGGGGAGTACTCAGGCGGTCAAAGCGGCCAAGGCGGGGAGTACTCGGAGTAATCGGCCGACTCAGGTCGACTCGGTGCCCTACCTTGTAGCGAGTACTCAGGGAGTACACGGCTCAACTCGGGGAGTTTTGCAACACAGCAGGCAGTTTGGGGTACAAACCAAAATGGGAAGGGTCAGATTGACCTATAAACACTTTGTCGCTTGGCATTTTCTTATTACATAATTCATTGCGTTAAATATGATTACAAATACCATAATAATCTTATTGTATAACACGGCATACAACGTTGAATGCATTATAATAACCTTTTTAAGAGACTTCCAGCCTCTTTGACCCGTTTCTTTTTAGCTAGTGGCTTTTCTTTAAACCATTTGACCCTATTGAGTAAAACATAACCCAATTTAATCCATTGTCAAGTGTTATTTATCATATGCATCATTATAAGAGGATCAAAAGTTACCTGAGAATCAAGAGGATCGGCTTCTCTTGACACAAGATGTTGTAAGCTGACAACAACATTTGAAGCTGCTAATATTGGGTCGATTGAATGATGAGGAATGGCGGCATGGCCTCCTTTTCCGGTTATGACGGCTTCAAAAAAGCCACTGCCCGCCAAAAGAGTGCCAGATCGAGAAAATACTTGACCAAATGGTTGCTCTGGATGGACATGTAAACCAAATATCGCTTCCACATTCTCAAGAGATCCACTATCTAATACTTGCTTTGCCCCACCACCGCCTTCCTCAGCTGGTTGAAAAACCAGAACTACTGTTCCCTGCCAACAGTAAAAATAGACACATATTTTTGATTTATATAAGAATATTAGATGTGGCAAAAAGGGAGGTTCAGATGATTTGAGTAACGGGTCCAAAAGGATTCGGGTCAAAATGGGTAGTTTTACATGTGGGTCAGAGGGGACTTATTTGTCTTCTTTCTGTGTTCTGCAAATAACTCTTGTACTAAATATCAGTACAAGGCTATATCAAATAATGATATACTTCTTTTGAATATAACTATTTCAGACACTGTAAGCATTTGAATACACATCAGGCGACATTTAACCAGTATATCACATTTGTCCAGTTTCTTTTTTTATACTTACCCATTATATCCATTATCAATAGAAACCCAAACTGAGTGTTTCCATATAAACTCAGATTGCCATTTCCTCAGAACACACAAAATGCCTAAACATTGTGTATCCATTTACACAACACTACAACAGCGAACGCACATATGAGGTTGGGTATGCACGGGCATACTTGAATTTAGGGAAATGCCCCAGGGTTTAGTTTAAAAGGTTGTTACATGCATGAATGATTTCTATGTTAAACATAATCACCTCCTAAATTCAATCCAACCCAATATAAATACCCTGAATATCCAAAATGGAGGATAGGATACATATAGATCCTGAATATGACTTTAGGTCTGGGCGATTTTGGCGACTAAATGGCGATTTTTTAATAGCTCCTTAATCTTATTTGCTTCAATTCTTTCTTTCTTAATCTTCTTTAATCTCCTTCGATGTCTTTACAATCTCTGAGTATCTATACTTATTGACTGTGGTGCTCGTCTTAGGGGATTTTAGTCGTTTGAGTTAGGGTTGTTTGCTAGGGTTAGGGTTTTCTTGCTTTTTTAAGCTTACTGGTTCATTTTTATTTCTAGAGTTTTTAATTTTAAATAAAAGGATGGAAAGTGGTACTCCTGCTACAAACAGCTTGCCGGGGGTGGCTGTTAAAAACAAGAATACTGATGGGAGAAGGATGCCGACTAGGGGTTTTCTGAAAAACCCTAATACTGTGAAGAAGACAAGTTCAGGTGGTGGGGTGAATCCCACTTTTAAAACTCCTGTTAATTTGAATGTGGAAAAAGAGGTTAGTATAGTTGGTAGTGATATTAGCACCACCGTTGATACACCAAGCTCTGAAGATGTTGGTCCAGTTGTGGATTCAGCAATGGAAAGTAATGAAGAGGTGAAGCTGGTGGATTCTGCTATGGATGCTCCACTGAAAGCTGCTGAGGGTCAAGGGGATAACGGGTTCAAGTCATCAAATATTGAAGTCGTTGGTTCAAATATGGCAAGTGATGAAGAGAAAAATATGATGGATTCAGTTGTAGATGAATCGAGAAAGGTTGGTGAGGGTCTAGACGAAGTTGAAGCACAAAATATGGCACTTGCTATGGGGGACTTACTAGGTAGTGGGGTTACCACTGGTCAAACTCCTAGAATGGTGTCTCAGGAAAATAATATTAGCACTAATGGTAATGAAACAAAGGGAACAAACTCTCATGAAGGCATGGGCTTTAATATTCTTCCTGTCAACAAGGTTGATGGCATCCCACTTCCTGCTACAAGTCCCAAGAATGGGTCCAACATCAAAGCCAAGGTTCCTTTTCAAACAGGTAACAAATCAAAGAAGGTTTCTTTGGATGAATTCTTGCTTCCCAGTGGTAGCTCTACCATCCCGGAATCAGGTGCACCAACTGTCCTCCCTAATATCCCCGGTAAGGAAACTTTCTCTTATGTTAACATTGTTCAGAGAGAGGAGAATATGACTGCCAACTTCAGGTCCCTTTCTGCAGACTGTAATGTGGAAGGGGCTGACATTGTTATACCTAGAGAGGCTGTTGAAAAATGTAATTTGCGTTTTGCTAATACTTTATATGGGTACTTCTTGGGAAAACGACTGGCTTTTCCAGTTGTTGAAAATTATGTGAAAAACACATGGGGAAAGTTTGGGATAGAGAAAGTCATGATGAATAGCAGGGGCTTCTTCTTTTTCAAGTTTGGATCGAAGAATGGAATGGATAGAGTTTTAGAAAAGGGTCCCTGGTTGATACGATCAAACCCAATAATCCTGAATATTTGGACTCCTACTACGAATATGGCAAAACAAGAAGTTACAAAAGTGCCAGTTTGGGTGAGATTACATGACATTCCACTGGTAGCATATAATGAAGATGTTTTGAGTATGATTGCAACAAAGATAGGAACGCCTATGATGCTGGACGCATATACGACTCACATGTGTATGGAATCTTGGGGGAGGAATAGTTCTGCACGTCCACTGATAGAGATTGAGGCAGTTAAGGAGATGCGTGAAAGTGTGATTGTTGCAATACCTGGTTTGACAGATGGAGAGTATACAAATGAAACAGTGAAAGTTGAGTATGAATGGTCA
This sequence comes from Asclepias incarnata, assembly GCA_025447715.1. Classification (NCBI taxonomy): domain Eukaryota; kingdom Viridiplantae; phylum Streptophyta; class Magnoliopsida; order Gentianales; family Apocynaceae; genus Asclepias; species Asclepias incarnata. Next base: position 18,745 of record JAOEHQ010017009.1, read on the forward strand.
CCTCCTAGATGTAGTGCATGCAAAATATTTGGCCATGCAGATGAACAGTGCCCAAAAAGGATAACAAAAAAAGTTAACTTGCAGTCTGCACAATCTGAGGAGGGGCGAGACGAGGTAATGAGGAATAAAGGTAAGTCTAAGATGAATGTGGAGGTTGGCGGGTTAAAGCTATCAAAACCCAAGCCTAATTTCTACTATAGGCCGAAACAGCACCAAGTAAAAAAGTCTACGGAGGCTGGTACCCAGTCCTCTATTGCTGAAACGATTATTAAGAAACCATCACCTTCGAATGTAGGGGTTATAACTCGAAATGCTTTTGACGTCTTGACCTCTATGGATGATCTTGACGAGCAGAATGCAAGGGGAATGGATTCGAAGGATTTGGGGAAGAAATTTGATGAGTATGGGTTTGAAATTGACGATGAGGAGGTGGAAGTTATCTATGACGAAACTGCAAAGTTTTTGGGACAGACGGAAGGGGCAAGCACTCCTGGCGAACAGGTTTCCAATGATTAATGTCGCTTCTTGGAATATTAGAGGGATGAACCAAACCCCGAAACAAAGAGAGGTTAAACAGGTGGTTTCTGAAAATAAGTTGTCAATTTGTGCTATATTAGAATCTCACATTGCCCCGGCTAGATTAGATAAGTTGTGTAATAATGTTTTTTGGAAATGGAATTGGACCTCTAATGCTCGTCTATGCAATAAGGGGTCCCGTATTATCCTGGGATGGAATCCGGACCTGATTGACCTTATGGTTGTTTCACAATCTGATCAAGTTGTTCACGCCCAAGTGTATGTTAAGTTACTTAAGAAACTGTTTTTCTGTTCTTTTATATATGCTCATAACAGATATATACAAAGGCGGGAACTGTGGAATCAACTGGCTGCGCATAAGGCTTTTGTGGGGGATAGGCCATGGTGCATAATGGGTGATTTCAATGTGGCCCTAAATCCTGATGATAAGGCTGAAGGATCGTCATCTATTGACATTTCAATGAGGGAGTTTAGAGCCTGTGTGAATGAAATTGAGGTTTCGGATCTCAATAGTACTGGATTGCAATTCACTTGGAACCAAAAACCAAAGGGTAGCTCTGGAGTGCTTAAAAAGATCGACCGGGTTATGGCCAATACCAATTTTTCTGACTCATTTGTGGGTGCTACTGCTGTGTTTAAACCGTACCGTATATCAGACCATGCACCTGCTGTCTTGTGCATCCCTTCACCCACGGGTTTTAAACCAAAGTCCTTTAAATTTTCTAATTTGTTAGTTCACAATGACAGATTTAAGGATATCGTAGCTGAAATCTGGAATAAGGACATGATGGGTTTTAAAATGTATGTTGTTGTCAAAAAGCTGAAGGAATTGAAGAAGCCCCTTCGTAAATTGTTACATGGCTATGGCAATGTACACAATCAGGATAATACGCTGCGTAATGAGCTGAATGAAATTCAAAAAGCTTTAGATAAGGAACCTTTTAATCCTATTCTGCGGGAGGAAGAGGCAATCTATCTACAGGTTTTCAATGAGGCTCTGGTTAATGAAGAGCGGTTCCTTTAACAGAAAGCAAAAGTCAATTGGTTACGTGCTGGGGATAGTAACTCTGCTTTCTTCCATAAAGTGGTGAAGACTCGGAATACCAGAAGTCGCATTGACATGGTGATTGACGGAAGTGGATGCTGTGTAGATGGTGACCAGCTTAATGCTTCGTTTCTGGGGCATTATGAACACTTTCTTGGCAAAGCTGATTTGGTGTTACATTTGGAGTCTTCGGTGTTCTCGAGTGTGTTATCTGATATACAGGCAATCAATATGGTTAGGGAGGTTACTAATACTGAAGTTAAAGATGTTATTTTTTCAATGGGGGATGACAAATCCCCTGGTCCTGATGGCTACTCAGCTCGATTTTTCAAGGAAGCTTGGGATATAGTTGGATTGGATGTCATTGGTGCTGTAAAGGAATTTTTCTCTAGTGGGAAACTGCTGAAGGAACTGAACCACACAATCATTGCTTTGATCCCTAAGGTATTAAATCCTACTAGAATTACTGATTATGGCCCAATCTCTCTTTGCAATGTTATCATGAAATGTATTACGAAGATTCTTGCAAACAGAATGAAAGGTTGCCTATCGGACTTGGTGAGTATAAATCAATCTGCTTTTGTTCCTGGCCGTAGTATTACTGATAATATCATATTGACCCAAGAACTTATGCATAATTACCACTTAGATAGAGGGCCACCACGTTGTGCTTTCAAAGTCGATATTCAAAAAGCTTATGATACAGTCAGCTGGGATTTCTTACGCACTGTTCTTATTGGGTTTGGGTTTCATCCTAAAATGATTGGCTGGATTATGGAATGTGTGACTACGACCTCTTTTTCGTTGTGTATTAATGGCTATCTTCAAGGTTTTTTCGGTGGTAAACGAGGACTTCGTCAGGGAGATCCCCTATCTCCATACTTATTTATTTTAATTATGGAAGTTCTTACTCTTTTGCTGAAGCGCACAGCTCTGGCTTCGGAAAGCTACAAATACCATTACCGCTGTGCTGAACAGGAGATCATTAACCTGTGTTTCGCTGATGACCTATTCATGTTTTCGTATGGAGATAAAGAATCTGTTCAAGTACTTATGGAATCCTTAGACGAGTTCAAAAGGGTTTCCGGGTTGGCCCCTAGCCTCCCTAAAAGCACGGCCTTCTTCTGCAATGTCTTTAATCATGTCAAGATTGAAATTCTTAATGTAATGCCCTTTATGGAGGGTGACCTACCGATTAAGTATCTGGGAGTTCCTTTGGTTTCTACAAGACTTGTCTATCGTGATTGCAAGGAATTAGTTGATAGGGTGCAACAGCGTGTATCCGATTGGAAGAATAAATTCCTATCTTTTGCTGGTCGGCTACAGCTTATCCACTCGGTGATTTCTTCTATGCACGTTTTTTGGTCGTTGGTCTTTATTCTCCCTGCTAGAGTTAGCCTTGATATAGAGCGAATTATCCGGAAATTTTTAAGGGGTCAAACTGATTCTCATAGGGTAAAGTCAAAGGTGGCCTGGGAAAGTGTTTGCCTACCTAAGGATGAAGGTGGTTTGGGGATTCGAAACCTAGCCGAGTTCAATATTGCACTTATTACTACCCACATTTGGAGTATTCTTTCCTCTAAACAATCTCTTTGGGTTAAGTGGATCCACACGTATAAGTTGAGGGGTAGAAGTTTTTGGGAATCACCAATCCGTGGGAATTTGACTTGGAGTTGGCGCAAAATGCTTCAGGTTATGGCGGGTTTTTCTGGTTTCATATAGGTAATGGCGGGTCGGTGTTTGCGTGGCATGACAATTGGTGTCCCATAAGCCCTTTAATGGAGAAGCTCTCTTCCAGACTAATCTACTCGGCTGGATACAATATGGGGTCTAAAGTTTGTGAGCTGGTCATGAACGGGCAGTGGAAGTGGCCTATGGAGTGGAATACCAGATTAAATAATGTTGCTGTTCCTGTACTCTTTCCGAGTAAGCAAGATAGCCTTGCATGGCGTGGAAGTGACGGTGTCGATAGAAATTTTTCTGTAGGGCGTGTATGGGATGACATCCGGCCTAGAGGGGGAAAAGTGAATTGGTTTAAACCGGTTTGGCATAACCATTGTATCCCAAAACACACCTTCGTGCTATGGCTTGTAATGAGGAAGAAATTGAAAACACAGGACATTATGGGACAATGGAATGTTTCAGCTGTGCATCCCCTCGTTTGCCCATTGTGCGAGACCCAACCGGACTCGCATCCTCATCTTTTCTTTGAATGTACGTTTTCTATACAGGTATGGAATGCAGTGAAGGTTAAAATTGGGCTGCGACACACTGCACAGAACTGGGATGGTATTTTTGATACGCTAGTTCCTGATGTGCATAGCAGATCGGTGCAAAATATCAGTGCAAAACTTGTTTTAGCTGCGGCGGTGTATTATATATGGCAACAGAGAAATACTAGACTCTTTAGCGACAGAAGACGCACAAGTGCTACACTGGTTCATGAAATTATGCATACTGTTAGACTGAAACTTCTAACTTTTCGTTTCAAGAAATCAAGAAGAGTGGAACAGTTTTTAAGCGCTTGGGACCCTCCAATATTACTAGCTACCTAGGTTGTTGAAATCATGAAATTGTAATCATTTTGTTGCATTGCTTGTCTCTGTACATTTAGAAGTGGCATGTCACTTCTAATAGGTTTGTTTCTTGTGTTTTGCTTGTATGCATTTGGCGTTTGTAATAGTCAATTTGGTAGTCTGCCAAGTTGCCTGATTTAATTGATATATAAAATTTAACCAGGGTGAACCCTTTTACCCAAAAAAAAATGGAGGATAGAGTAAAAAAAAACAAAAACAAAACTAGCATACCTTCAAAATATGACTATGTGTTTTGAGAATCTTGGCAGCTCCTAGAAGCATAGTGATATGACCATCATGACCACAAGCATGCATCTTTCCTGGAACTTTACTCTTGTGTTCCCATTCCACCATTTCCTAATCACAAAAATCACATACTTTTTAATACAAATGTCATTATCCATCAACAACTACAAACGAGCTGGGTGTTTATTGAGTAATTCACCTAAACTCTATTCGAGCTTGACAAGTCAAAATTAATCAAGTCTGCTTACAAATATGAAGAATAACCAGTTGAGTTTGAGTTTCTAAAAATTTGTGCTCAACTTTTTGTCAAGCTTTAACGGCCCTATGTCCCTCTGTATGTGTTGACATGTATGCACTAGTGCTGTATACTTTCGGGTTAAACGATTCCACAGACATTTTGAAGCTATTTAAGCTCTAGAATCCAGCTTGAAAGAGCAACAAACACTTATCATTTACCATCCAAACACTTAAATAAGCAATCCGAAACACCCCTTAGCCTTAGTACACTCTCAAAGATAGCTATATCGAATCAGGTTCAACTGTTCAAGCTAAGTCTTAAAACATTTGACTTTCACTACTCAAATATATCAAAAAGTCAACACTCAAAAGTTAAAACACACAACATACTTATCAATAAAAAAGAAGTAAAATAGTCCGATAGGCAGTCCCACGAAGAGGGTTTCGGATCGCTTATCTGCTCTACAAGTAAGCAATAAGCAGATAAACATTTAAATAAGCAGACAAACACTTTAAAATAAACACTAAGCATATAAGCACTTTAAAATAAGCAGTCAAACACTTTTGACTTCAACACTAAAAGTTCTAAAAAAAAGTCAACCTTCAAAAGTCAAAACACATAACAAAAAAGGTCAGGGGCCAATAATAATGGATTGGTTATTCATTTAAAAAGGGAAAAAAAAAAAAAAAACCTGCAAAGGAAGAGCATCCATATCAGCCCTTAAAGCAACAAAAGGAGGATCACCAGAGCCTATAAAACCAACAACACCTGTAACTGCAATTTCATGTTTATCATTATATATAATCCCTAATTTATTCAATTCATGCTTAATAATTTTACTTGTTTCAAATTCTTGATAACCCAGTTCTGGGTTCTCATGTATCTTTCTTCTAATCCCAACCATCCAATTAAAAATCTCATCTTTTTTTGCAAATTCAAGTAACTTTGTTGAAAGCCCATTTGAGATTGCAGGTTTGAGAAGTGAAATGATTAAAATAATATATGCCCATTTGGAAAGATTCATTTTTTTGATGTAGGGTTGTTTTTACTTTTTAAAGTAGTTGATATGATGTTATATACTTATATTTGAGTTTTGTAAATATAAAATATAAAAATGTGTGGAGTGGATGAGGATGAGTGCGTGTGAATTTGATCATTCACTTGAAATGAGAAATCGCATTGGTGTAAACGAGCCGGGTTCGGATCAAGCTCGTTTATTATTTAGAGAGCTCGAGTTTGACCTCGAGTTTTATGGGTAAAGCTCGAGTTCATTGCGTAAGTTATTTTTGAGGTTCGAGCTCGACTCGTTTATAAAGTGAATTTATTTTTCAGTCATTCTAATTTTCTATATCATTATTTTTTAAAACAAATTCATTTATAATTATACATATAATAACTATTTTTAGTAATATTAGTTATAAATATAAAAATATATAATAATACTACTAATTAGCTTATATTTGATTATTTTACAACAACAACAACGGTACCCAAATCCTGTATGAGGGAGGTAAGATGACAGCCTTACCCTTACCAAAAGGTAGAGAGGCTGCTTCTAGGAGGACCTCCGGCCTAGGGCTTTCACCCTTGTAAAAATATCCCGACTGCCGGCGAAGCCAAAGCCGAAGAGGAGGAAAAAACTCTCGATCTCAAACTCTCAATCTCAAGCTCTCGATCTCAAACTCAGCATGCTCAATCTCAAATCCAGATCTAGAGAAAGAGCCGTTGAGCAAAGAGAGAGCAGGTTATTCATTTGATTATTTTATATGTATTAAATAAGATGACCGTTTAAGTTGGTTTAGGCTCGCGAGCTTAATCGAGAAGCTTGAGCTCATGCTTAATTATTAGACAATCTCTAAATTATGCTCGAACTCTGCTCGAGCTCGTTTAGACTCGGCTCGATTCGAGCTTTGAATGAGTTGAACTCGAGTAATTCACGAGTAGCTTGGCTCATTTGCACCCCTAACAATGAGCAATGATGTATATAATAGGAGATTATTTCTACTTATTGTTACGTGTATATTTTTTTAACATAAAAATTAGATGATCGTAATATAATGTTTTGTTTACGTAAAAAACTATGCTTTGATAATAATAATGTTATAAACTTATAATATCTATTATAAGTCATGTACCAACAAAATAAAATAATCCTAATTTTATTAATAACGATGATAAAATATCTTAGTGTAAAACCTATATGAACATGGATACGAAATAGCTAGACGTTCTTTGAAACAAACGATCTAACAAAGCTTTTGACTTTATATGTTAATTGGTTGAATATATTAATACAAATAATGAAAAGGGTTTTTTTTAGTCTTTTTCATGTGAAACGACAAACCACATGAACGATTCGTAATAATTATTTAAGAAAACATGTGAAAATAAAATTATACCCTCACGTGTAACTCACGTGGACACTTAAATGTTAAATCTTTCATATTTTGATAGTAATCTCCATAGTTTATCTCATATATATATACATAAAACCAGAATACGATAATCTGGACAACTAAAAAGTTGTTACGTGACATCAACCATTATCAGTTATGGTAATTATGTATTTTAGTTTAACAGTGTTTAGGTGATCTATACATTCGAAAACTGTTTTTGGTAAAAGTACATTTATGAATAGCTAAGGGCGCGTTTAGTTGGAGAAAACACCTCTGTTTTTCATTTTTGTTTTCTAAGAAAACATGGAAAACAGAATTTAGGGGCACGTTTAGTTGGGGAAACACCCCTTGTTTTCCACTTTTGTTTTCTAAGAAAACATGAAAAACAGAAAACGCGATCAAATCATAGTTTTCCA